>KB663721.1:7972402-7983377 GCA_000349025.1 Anopheles minimus
TTTCAGCTTTGGCACTTCGTTTAACACCTCGACACTAGCTGGTGGGAGAGAACACTGTGTTCTCACACTCGACCTAGTGCATGAGGTGTCAATGATACAGCGTAGATACGGTATGCTATGTAATGCTTGGTGAAAATGCTAGCTAGCAAAAAGAAAAACCAGACACGATCAAACGATGGGCTAAAGTTTTTCGCTCGCAAATTTCCTTCCACGACGCAGTAACGACGGCTTAGCATTTGCAGCAGTATGGCGATGATAAAGTACGGAACAAACGGAGTGGAATGGAGTACGGAAGGGGACGGGAAGAACTGTGGGATTATGGTCGGGAAAATAACGGATGAATGCGGAAAAGAGCTTATTTATTCGGTTGGACGACATTCTCATACTAATTACATCAGGCGAGAAAACACCGCAAGAGCAGAACGACCCGGGTCCGACAACAGCCGGGATCACCGAGCAAAGAGGCGTCAAGGTGCGAGCGTATCTCGGGCTGTTCCTGGACATGTGTGCTTGTTTGTGTATGGTCATCGGTTCCATTGTGTTTCGGTCTGCAAATGGTGTTTCCGGTGTGAAAAGTTGTTCCTATCCCAGTGTCCCAAACCGTATCCTCACCAGACATAGTATATTCTGTTGCAATTCACATGCAATGCATCTGTATATTGTACCCACATCCCAGAGAGATGGCTTGAACCGTTGCTTTATCTCGATGCGCTGTCGTGCATAAAACAAGGAAATGATGTACGGACCATGCACTAGGTGCACTGTCGATGCGTAGATAGGAGCGAGTCCCCATTGAGGTGGTTCTCTGGTAGATGTCGGCCAGTAAGGCGGAAGCATCCGACTGCCACAGACCGGAGATTATGTGCTGCGCCTGTGGTTGTGGCACGGTGACTCCTGGTCAAACCACAGCTTCAGGGTGACAGGGGTTCCATACGTTCTTTTACTGCTGTTCTATTTTCTCTACTACAAGTGGATGGGTGTTACCTCTGTATGTTTTTTTTTGCTTCTTTAAGCTCTCAACTGATGAAACGTCTAACTACGAGCGTGTTATGCTACGGAAGATAGCTCCTAGCCTCCCATACAATAGTAAACCCCGGGGCCGGTAAATGTCCGGTAGCATATTGTCTAGGTTTAGATAGCATTAGCTATTTATGTTAAACCCTAAGACTATTACGTTACGAACACGGGGTTTACGCTAGCGGGGGAGCGGGCCGAACAATTTTCTCTCATAAATCAAAAAAGCTGTATCATTATCGTCTAAATCCTAGAAGCACAGGTTAGATTGTTCGGTGCACAGGAGTGAGCGTGTACGCTGCCTTCTAATGAAATCTAGAATAAAGATTAAACACGCTTCGTGACGGTTCTGGGAGCAGGTTTAAGCGCATAAACTCTATCCCTTGAACAAATTTGCATACTGATCTTTCATGAGCATATGCTCTGGAGCTTGTTATTGTTTCATTTCGACCGTAATTATAGAGCGGTGCGAGAAACAGAAGCTGACACAGTCAGACAGTATGGAGTGCATTGAAGAGGTGGTGATTTTTTTTTGTTGAGAAACTTCATTCTGGCAGTCCATTTGGAAGATTGGTTAGTAATTGAACGATTTACAAACGTCATTCGGCAGTAATTTGGTAAATGTTTGGTAGGAAAAAAAACACATTGATTTTCCAAGACACGAGAAAAACCTCATTTCACAACGATCAGAAAATTAAATTGAGTAAAATGGCCGATATTTGATTTGATATTTGGAGAGGTTTCATTTTTCTATAAGGATACACGCGTTTTCAGATCCATTCACCGAACGCCACATTACGGGGCCTGGTAGCAATAAACCTCCTATCTTCCGGCTGTCGTGCACCCTTTTCGGGATTTCCTAATAGCATTTCGGAACGTGCTGGAAGTTGGTACGGCGGAAACCATTTTCCCCCCGATTGCTTTTCCTACGGTTTTACGTTTTTTAACGATTTGTTGGTAGAAAACTTTTTCCCGCTTGTTATGTGTTTGTCTGGCTTGGATGTTTTGGGTTCCTTACGCGAAAAAACCCGCTCATCTTACATTTTATGAAGATGGTGGTGCCCGTTTTCACTCTGTTGTCCAATCGCGCATAATGCTCGTGGAAAAGGGTCAGCTTTGCTGCATCGGAAAATTGGGAAACGGAAAGCAAATGTCAACATAAAACCGCCACACAGTGGCCCCTGCGGGTCCGCCTTTCTCAGGTTTCTGACGTGGGGAGAGGAGTAACCTTCGTCATATACATTTCCCACGGTTTCTTCAAACTGTCCCCGTGCTGTCATGTGTCATGGTTGGCATGTGCAAACAAACTTATGCTTAGGGGGAAATCGAATCCGCTCTGCGGTTCTAAACAACGCCCCGAGCTTGCACAGGCATACACGCCACGAAACACAACTTTTCCGTAGGTTGAAATTGGAACCCGAACGGGTTGCAACCGAACCACGCATTCTGACATGGAGGTACATTCTGCGGTATTCCGCAAGGAGTGAACGTTTTCTCGTGCCGACACACTCGTAAGAATTCACTCAAGCGTCACTCATGGGCGCGGTTGTTCACAGCGGACATGTCCTTTCCCGGAGGCATCAGATATTCAAGTTTTGCGGTGAGACGCTAGTTTTGTGCAAACAGAGTCCAAATTTAAACAAGTTCTTATTTCAACGCCGAAGATCCTCTGACGGAGGCCACCCAACAGAGAAATGCTTTTCACTGCACTATTTGCTATTACTAGTGCTCCCACTTGGAAGCGCATTGTGCTCTGAACAAACACCAGAAAACCCGTCAGTGTTCTGCAGCAATCCAAACGGTAGAAAATCCGAATCCGACAGCTCCAGAAGGATATCGCAAACGCTCGGTAGCAAATGTAAGTCTTCGCTGAGCTATCTTTTGTGTTGTAAAGTTAAACAAATGGCTTGCAAAACCAGTCATGTCCACTCGTTCGGTGCAAAAGTTTTCTGCTGCACGATTCTGGACGATGAACGATGGCTCTGGCGTGTATGGCGCGAATTGGGATGTTGTTTGATCTAAGCGGAGACACACGGTGCTGGGAAGCTATGAGCGACGTCGTTCGCTAACAGCAGGGTTTAATTAAGTTATCAGTTGTGCCGTCCACAGACGCTAGCGTTAATGCACTGCCCGGTGGGAAAATATAGCACCGCTAAATTAGATCCTTTTAAGGCAAGAATATTCTTGCCTCTTGTTAAATGCTCGTGTCCAATTGGGTCACAGACTGCTCATTCCGAAGGGATCGGAGGTTTTTTTTTGTTAAACGGAAACCCAAAGGAACATCCCGTCTCGGCCCGATACTATCGATAGTGCTGTTTGGGAAGTCGTCTGCAAAAACCCGAACCGTGCTGGATGGTTGTGCGCTGCCAGCATGAATAGACGAAGAAAAAAGACGGTCAATGAGCGGAAATTGAACCTGAAAGGTTTCGCTGCAAGTAATGAAATTCCTTTCCGTAGAATTTTGCTCGCTGCTCAGCGTCTCCCCCATTTAACCATCTCGTGCGTTTGTGGGTAAGAGAGGGAAAAAAGAGGAAAACAGATCGATCGATAGTGGTGTAGTGCTTTCGGCAGTGTTTTGCTATAGCTTTGAGTCAAATAAAACATACCGAAATACACAAACGTTTGCTTGCCGTTGTGTGGTGAACGGTTGATCTGAGGTTGATGTTTTTATGTTTTGCTTTAAATCGTGCTCCACTCATTGCAGTGTAGCCAAACATCGGTTTTAACGAAAAATGTTCTTCGTGGAAAAAAACAATATACTTTCCGATTGATTGAATCATCGAATTTAGTTGATGGATAAAGATTTGAAGCAATTTTCACTGTAAATCATGTTGAACAGCAACATGTACTTTCGGAATTTCGTGGTAATTGGTTGTAGCGTTGAAATTCGGATAGAAATAGCATGAATCTGAATTTTGCGTTTCAAGTTTGGCGAATATTACAGCAATGTTTACGTGTCAGGAAAGGTACATAACGTTTCTCTTGCTATTTTATCAATTTTCCTAGTATTACTCCTATTTTTTTTTAATTCGTTAAAGTACAAAGAATTCATGAAACACTTGAAACATGAAACATATTTGTTCGCATCTATATTTGAAAAAATATAAGTACTGCAGGTTTGAAATGTACCAAATTAAATAAACATTAATCAATTGTTAATTGAGCTTTGAGAAGTGTTTATTGCGAATTTTGACATCTAAAAACATACATTTAATATTTAACACAATTAATTTGTGAGCCAGTTTTTAACGTAAAGCTATTCACAATTCAGAGTGAATTATTCAGTGAATTATTATTATATTAATGTATCCTACGTTAGGCGATTAGGAAATTTCCTGAAAATACTTATCAATTCTTTCATAAAGATTTCAATGAAATTTTCATTAATTAAAATTATTAAATTATTTATAATTTTCGTTTTGTACGTGCCAGGAAAAATAAGTTCAATTTGGAACAAAAACGATAACACTTAGTTTTTATTTTATCACTCTTAAAAATCAGATCCAATTTATTGCGTCTTCTACTATTTGGTCTTGTTGAATGTATAATGGCCTACTAGGTTAGTTTAGACCATTGACAGTCACTTCTCAATTTAAGCAAACGATCCGGATGAGATTAGATCCCTGGTCCTTCCGTATGAAGACAGATTGCTGTTGCCTGTGCAACCGATTAATTAACTGATTATGGTTAAACTGAGTCTCGAAAACAGAGTACGCTCATAACAAGATATGTATCTGATCATGATGAACAATTTTTAGAAGTACCGAACCATTTTCTTCTTTTGCAACAGATTGAGAAATATCGTGTATTATCTTCCTTGGCCGTTAGCATAAAACATGTTATAGAAAAAAAACCCATAAAGGTAGTAAAGCATTTAAATTGATCGTAATTTGTTTGATGAATGTATCCGTCCAATAAACGCCAAAAGGCAACAGCAGTACAATCAGATTGTCACTTTGATGGATCGGTTTTCTTTACGGGTGCATTTCCGACCCGGCTCCACGAGTATGCGAAATTGCATTCCCAAATCGTAACTGGCCCGTCAAGTAGCTGCAAACGGTATGCATCATCTGCCCGTAAGAGTAGCTGCTCCGTTGGCCACCGATCAGCTCGTTTGATTGTTTCTTTTTTCTGCTGCAGCTATATGACATTTAGACGACAGAATGTGGCTATCATAAAACACACGAAACGAAGATATACACAGAAGCGGTAAGATACGATGCCAAAAGAGTGGTAGCGATACAGAAGATTTTCAGCTTGCTTGTTGTTGTCACATGTTAGTCCGCTCGATGGGTTTGGATGATTTGGTTGGTTTAACTGGATTGAGTTATCGACGGTTCCTTTGGGACATCGTATCCGTTTTTGGTTCGGGATATAAGCCTTCCTGGAAGAACCTTACGTCTGTGAGTTCGTTGTGCTTTTTTAGCTAGAAAAAAAATATAGCGAAGATGTCTTTCTGCTTGACGGTTTTTTTATATGCCGTTCGAAACTAAGCATTCATTTCTTATCCTGTTTCATCTGTTTGTTTTTCAAAACTATCTAAATCTACCTTTTATTTTCAAGGTTGTTTATATGTTGTGATATTTTTAATTAAAACTATCTTAAACTTTAAATTGAACCGACTAACCGACTATGTTTCTCTATTGTGAGTCGTGGAAATTCCACACGGTTACGGTCCATAATTTGCACAACTATTTTATAACATCATTCCTAAAGGCCGGTGACAGTGTTTGAAAGGTGTTTGTCGGTGCAGCCCTCTCCCCAGATTTCAGCACACTCGGTGGAATTCATGCTGCTTGTTGGAATGTGGTCCAAATTTTGTGTAATCCTTCGCTTTGTGGCAACCGAGATCAAAAGCGGCTCCACGTGCCAGCAGTAAACGGTATGAGTTGGACCAGTGACCAAGCACGAAGACATCGTTCGCATTCATCGACACGTAATCTGGTCCCTTTCTGTATGTTGGCTGTGTTCGTTTTTTTTGTGTGTGTGTGTTGGTTTTACATCGCCCAGCCCAGGAATGTCCACCATCTTCCGAGACTGTTGCATGTCGTCGGACAGGACCGGACCGGAACGGAACACAAACACTTGCACACGTTCGTGTTCTACAAGAGGTACAGTGATTTATCTAGGACGCTGCGGTTGCACGGTTGGTAGAGGGTGGTTACGGATGGTTTTGATCTTCGCCCGCCGGAATGCCAAATGGGACCGGTAATGGGGAAAGTTTGCACGCCCACCTTGCGGCCGGGTCTTGTGCATATCCGGCGAACTGGCAAGATTGGGAAGAAAATATTGCCTTTCGCCGGATGCGGTTTTTGAGGCTACCCTCGGGCAGCGGGAAACATAGCAGAACGTATCGTCCTGGAGCCCGTCTCTAATCATCCCCGCTCGCTCCAATTCCTCCCCCTCCTTGGTTCCTGCTTCCTTAGCAGTTGTGATAAGTTTTACAGTAGCCCATCCCAAATCACCACATCAGATACCAGCGGACCACCGTGGTCATGTAGAGAGCAGGCAGCAGCAGACAGCCTGTGTTCCCCAACACGGTTAGCAGCAAATTTCGCTCAAGTATGTGGTGGATGTTACACCGACTACCACCAAGTGTATCAGGCAACATCAAAGATGTAAAGTTTTCATATTATTATATTTCTGATTACCTTATTCACAATGCCACCCGCGTACCGGTGGGGTTTTCCGTCATCCCTTCGGCCACCCGCCGTTCCATTACGTGCTGTTAGTTGCTGAAAGTATTTGTCAATGGGCCTCTTTACGCCCGCTTCCAGGAGCATATTAAATACTTTACCATACGCTTGCCGCTCATGTACGCTTTGTACGCTACAATGTGTAGCTTTATGTGTAATGAATATTAAAAACCACAAACCGAACGGGTATAGGAAAATGTTTCCTGCATAGTCACTCTCCTACTGTTCAGTCTATTGCACGTTTGTGCTGTTGCTACGTTAAGCCTTTTACTTTGTGCGTGATGAGCCCACGTAGTAAAGGTATATAAATTGTAATTCCTCGCTCGTAGAGATCCTTTTGAAAATTTGAATAAAAAATTTTGGTGGTGTTTTTCATTTCTTCACCACGAATGTGTTTGACGGAGAAGTTTTCTCATACAGAACGGGAAAACAGGAACAGGGGGCCTTCAAAAGCTTAAAGCATATAGGCGTGGCTCCAGTTCGGGAATGGTTTCGGGAACATTTTCCCCGCAATCGAGCAAAGATGAATCAATTTAACGATGATTTATTTAGCCGCTAATGTCACGGATAAAGCGGCATCGTACCGTACTGTTTATGCAAAGCTTTCATCTTATCGCACTAGTTTCTTCTTTTTGTTTCCAGGTTTACAGTGGTTTGTGTGTCTGTGTGTAGATTCCCACCCGCCGGGAAACATGAGTTATGAACGGAACGGAGATTAGACTGGTACTAAATTTACATAATTCATCTCGTTCCCGTCGAACTTCTCAAAACCACATTACTTCGCCCTGCTGGAAGCCACCGTGACATGCATCGTGAGTGATGTGTACGTACGGTCTTATCGCAAAAACCTCGAAGCAATAAAAGTTATGGTATTAAGCTCTTCCTACCATCCACATGGTGGAGGAAAACGCCGGTGCTAGGCCATCACAATTTGTAGAAATTTGACTTTATCAGCCACTGATGATCTGTCACAAAGTATGGAAACGTGTTTTCATTATCTACGATGTTCGGTTTTGCCTGCCCGGAGAACGCGCGGGTTTGTTCATTTTCACTGGCCTCGTATGTGTGTTTCAGCAGGAGAAACGAGCCTGCCTGGTAAACTTCACGAGGAAGCACAATGGGGGAGAATAATAAAAGCAGAAAAATACAAATAGCACATCATGTTGAAATATGCAAGCACGCATGATGGCTCACGGCAGGATTTGGCGAGCGAATGTACAAGCATGTGAAAGCAGTACATAAATCATGGCACTGATATGTTTAACATAAAACTACAATAAATATTGGAAAATGATGGCCATTTCCTGGAGTGGGGTTTGCTATCAGTACAACACTCAGCGTGGGGAGCTGGATGAGGATTTATGTACGAGGTGTACCCTAAAGCTTTTGAGGCAACTGGTGTTATCTGTAGTGTATTGCTTTTCCGTCTTAACGTTTCAATCCTGGCCCTTTGCTACCCGAGCAATATCCCTTTCCTGCTGTTGGGTTTATTTATATGGGAGGGTCAGACTTTATTGGACACATATGTTAATTTGCATTTAGCGTGAACGGAACGCGACGGATGAACGATTCATTTTTAAGGTGAAGTGGATATTTGTGACATGTGTGGCAGTGAAGTCAGTTTGCTTTAAATCACAACGTGCATGTACACCACTTGGATGCCATCTTCAAGAGTGTACTACACTTAAAGTGTACATTGTAAGCTTTGGAACACCAAAGAGTAGAATAATAATTAAGCAAGATGCTCTCTATAATCACACAACTCATTCTAGCTCAAAAGAGGCCAAACGCATCTGTGGATTTAGTTTAATGCGGTGTGAATACTGCTAGCGAGGGATGGCTTTCATCGCTCGTTCGTTGCTGCTAGTGCTAAAGTTTATATTGTTTTTGCTAAGTGTTAATCACGAACCTTCACCAGCGTCGCATGCGTTTAGCTGCGTCCCAAAAGGCATCTCCGGACGCCAGCTAGTTCCGTACAAATGTCACCGTAAAACGTTTGCTCAATGCTGACTGTCACTTCAAAAGTCATCACTCTTTCTGTCGGCTTCTTTAGCGTACGGGAATGCAAAAAAGGAATGGGTCGTAGCACCATTCATGGGGAATACTATTCATCTGCTTCCGAGTGTCATACATTCACATTCGAGCGTTTGATGAAGATGAATGCGGCCCGCACTGTACTCGCATTCGCTGCTGCTAATGTCATTTGAAGTTGGACCGTTGTGTTGCCTTTTGCCACGCATGTGGGGCCCTGCTACGGGTCCATCCTTTTCGGCTGTGCGGTGAGCTAGACAAAGGATTCTCGGAACCCCATGACTGAGAATGTAAAGCCTGCACTGGGGTGTACGTATACCTGGGTTTGGTCATATTTTTTTGCCCTTTCAGGTTTCCTTCCAAGCCCACAAATGTCTCTACCGTACAGACCGAAGAAGACCGTCCTGGTACCGGGTGCTTAATGTTTGCATTTGTTCTTGGGTTCGTGTTTTCTTTTCATCTCGCGCAACTAACAATCCTTGCTGGAAAGTACGCACCAGTCCTTGAGTGACGCGGATACCGACAGCAAATGGTTGCAAAACGGATGAAAGCACCCCGGCCCGGCCGGATCTGCAGTCTAAACAGTGCAGCATCGCGTTCATGTTTCCGGGGACCGGCGTGTGAACTAAGCACAAATGAGAAATACTTTGCACTTGGAGCATTTACGTTTTAGACCCTTTTTTGTTAGTGACTTACGGTCCCGATGGCCTTTGAAGCGGGGATGGATGAAAAAGAAGCGGAAGCAATAAATTTCATTCGTTTTTGGCTGTAACTTGGGGGATCTGTCTGGAGGTGGAGTGATGCATCCTGCAACAGCTTCCAGGATTTCGAGAAACTGTGCTACAGATGGAAAACATATTTTTAGAAACTTCACATATCTAGCTAGAACGTATGGTAATGTTTCTCAAAACATCGCATGTACAACTATTCCAATTGAACAGACGAATGGAAAAATCCTTGGAAAATTGTATTTTTCCCTAGGAATCATCCACGACATTTCTTTCTAAAATATGCCAACACTTGTCGTCAAGAAAAAAATAAAGCCTGCATGCCTTGTACACTTTCAACATGTTTAATACACTTTTTTCCTGCTCGCACCGGCAACAGCCAAAAGTTCATCTGCAAGAGAAGGAAAAACAATCTACTTAAACAGTACGCACCATGGCACATCGTTGTGATTTATCAGGAAGCAACACAGCAACACAGCAACACAAGACAGAAGATTCAAAACTACGGAAAAAGCGTTCTGCCTCTTCCGGGAACAGTTACCCCCTCGCTCGCCTTTCGACTAGGGAAATGAAATTTGTCGACTGACGGAAGACTTGCAAACTTTGGTGCACCGTGTTTCAGTTCTTGCCGCTCCAAATCCACTACTGGGCGGGCGCGAAGGGACAACGCTGCCCAGCCCTGCTTGCAGTAAGCCGTGATGAGTGCCAGGCCCGGAATCATGGAATATTAAATCCGTCGCACAGTGAAAGGGTGCTAAAATGTGGAGCAGTGTTCCGAACGAAGGGGACGGAGGGTGGGGAGGGGGGCAGGATGTCCTGCCCGGTTGTTGCACCAGTTCCGGTGCTTAACTAGGTCGGGAACAGGAAAACCGGGATGGCAGCAACGTTGCAGGAAATTATGCATTCGCCTCGGAACCTGCCGTCACCAGAAACGCTCATGCGGTGTTCTTTTCACTCGCAGAACTTCTGTTTCGGACGGACGGTTGAGAGGATTTCAGGCACAGTCATTGCGTTTAAAGCACATTGGAAGTAATATGTACCGTGTTTTATCTACGGTTCAGCCGAAAGAATTATCATCACGACAGGAGGGCAAGGTAGGAACCATCTTGGAAAGCATCAAATTAAGATAAAATGTTCAGCACAACGAGCGCTTCAGTTGTAGTCCTTCACGAGAAGCAGAAATAAAGAAGCTTTAATGTATCTTTTATTTCGATGTACGTCACAAGCAAATCAACGAGTAGATCCTCGAACTGAAGGCTTAAAACGAAAGCTTCTCGGATGAACAGAACGTCGGTAAAATAATTGCCCCAGCGGCATGCAGCCGTTCGCTTTGCGATAAAACTTCCGAACCAGAGCAGGCTTCATTTACGAGCAGTTTTACGGATCGATCGATCCGTCCGAGGATTGGGGGTTTGTGCAATGATGAAATGATGAAACAATTATTCACCTCTCTCAATGGATTTCGCCTTCCGCAGCGTTCTACGCAGTGGTTTTGCTCAAAGCAGG
>KB663721.1:7988367-8029651 GCA_000349025.1 Anopheles minimus
ACCAGGGTTTCTAAGCGGGCTATTCCAGCTTTATGTAATGGGGATTTATAATAGAATATTTTCATAACGATATTAATTTCAAAGTTATTTAATTCCGAAATACTTCAAATAGCAAAGCATGCAGTTACACATTTTCAAATTTGATTAGAATAAATAAAAACAACTGGTTTCATGTTTCTTGTACATGAATTTATAACTTCCAGCAGACGGATAATTCAACAATGTCCTGTTCTTTTCTTATTGTGGCATCATTAAAGTGGAACAAAGTGAACCGCATAAATTATACACCCTTAATTGCTTTTGCTCGGCAACTCCCAAAAAAAAAAACTCTTTTGTTCATGTGCTCGTTATTCAATTAATGCAAAACAAGTCGCCTAAATTTAATTTAATTTGCTGTGAGCAGGGAGATGTTCCGGTATGGAACTCGCATCGCAGCCTATATTTTTATTGCCATGAAACGGTGCTGGGCGTCGTGAGTACGTTACTCTTTTATCCTTTTGTCACGGCGTTGAGACAAGGTTTCGCTTGAAAACACAGAGAGAAGTGAAGAATTCAATTTATTTCCTCGTTCGTTTTGGCAAAACATTTACCCAAAGCGTATGCCTACACCGAAGGTAGACGGAAGATATGTGTTTCGGTTGGCAAATGTTCCATAAGCATCTTTTCCGTGCATGCGGTTTGATTTGCCTGTGCCGGGAAATGTATCGTACATTTTCATTATATATTATTGTTTTGTTTGTCAACCAGCGTGAAACATTGGCACTCGAAAGCACGCTGCCTTCAATTCATCGCCACTCTTTTCGGTATCTTTGGTAAGGCTTTTGTACGGTACAGTTGAATGCTGTTCCTCTGCTAGCAGTTCGTTGTGTTACACTGGAGGCAACCACCGTAAAATGTACTACCAAAACGAGAGTATCTGTTATTTTTGGCATACAAGAACCTCGCATATCAGTATTTATCAGCAAGAGTGTGTAATGATATGAAGCACTGTGCAGTCTCCACTGATGTGAGGATATATGAGATGGCCCGCAATACCTCGAACGGTGCTACGAAACAAACAATATACGAGCCGTGCCATGTTTAGATTGCGGTTCGGGGTATCACTCCAAACAAAATTAGTGCTGTTGATTTTCCACCATTTCCCATCCTTACAATAGTATGTAAATATCTCAGTGTTTGCAAGTAATCGGAATAAATTCCGCGTCGTTATCTGCCATCTTTGTGCGGAAAAAAAAGATAAGTGTTGAATGCTGCCATTTGTTTCATGTTTCGCATAACTTAGTTAACTGCTGGTGACTAAAAATAAGTCGAATACTTTGTCAATTTGTGGCTGAAATTACGAACCAAATCAAACCTTGCTAGCGGTTTTGTGGTTTTGTTTGTTCGCTCCAAACACTCCGTGTTTGTTTCCATTATATTTCCATCGTTCGGAAATAACGATGTATTTTTCGTACTGCAAATGGAAGCAAATTATATTTTCCAGGAAAACATCAAGCCGACGAAGATGTGCTGTTAACAAGGAATAAATTGGTGTGTGTGTGTGTTTGGGTGTATCAAAAAGAACAGTTCAAATTTCGATCGCTCTTGGGTGGTGTAGGATGAATTGGGAGTAGAAAATTGAATTAGTGTCATTGTCTACAAAGCATCTACCATGGCAGGGTGTTTGCTGGCAAATTGAATGTTTACAAAAAAGCTCAACAAATAGCAATGGTTTCGGGGTGGTATTTTTTTCTCCCACAGATTCTCACGTGTATACTTACTCAGTTTGGAGAGCTTGAATGCATCTGCCGTGTTGATGACGTCGACGTACGCCTGTAGTTCGAACCGCCGGGCGGTAACGTTGAGATTATGATTAAGCATCGCAAACTTGAACGCGGACTGTATCTCATCGGTACCCTGCTCAAAAATTGCACCTGCAAAAAGGGAAGAGAATAAAACGATCATTAGACATTGGTGTGGCATGTAACCATAACCAGACGTGATGGTAGCCCGGGAAGATTAAAGAAAACAATTGCTCCGATGAAAAGCAGATCACGAGCTATTTGCTGTTAAATTAGGAAGGAAATTGCTTCCACCGGTGGGACTGCGCTGCGCCATGGTTCCGGCGCGGGGAATTATGTCGGCTGTAAGAAAACATCCCTCGTTCACTACGCCTGTTAATGCTGTAATTGGAATGACAGTTAATTTGATGGTGCCCCAAAACCACCGCCCGGCGAGTCTGTGAAATGTGCGAGCAATGTGAAGCTTCCGTTAGCGATTTGCGTCAAAATGTGGTAGGTAGTTGATTTCATTCATCAGCGAACTCATTTCCATGAGCCGCATCTGTTGCTTGGGACCCGGTACCTTACGTTACGCAAAGGCAGGCAAAATGGCTTTCTAACCTTTGTGATTTCCTGCTGCCATTTCCTGCCATTCATGGACGAGCGGAAACAATGCAGCGGAGGAAAAGGGAGAGAGAGGTTAAACAGGCTTACCACTGGGGTGGAAAATCTTCACCAAACAATTACAACAAAAGTGCAAAGGGGGGGAAAAAATTGCACACTTACTGCTGTTGGGCTTACCTGCTGCCTGCCGTGGGTAGGCGATTCTGTAACCAAACAGAAAACAATTTCCGGCCACCGAGGTCGGGATCGCAGGAGATATTCAGGAAATAACCTTCACCGAAACGGGTGAAATCAAGCAGGACATCCTATTTGGTGAACCCAACGATGGGCCCAACCGTTTATCTTACGAGAGGGGTTATTGTTGTGCGTGTCTTACAGCGGAAAGGATATTTTTCTTGCGTGATGAACGTTTCGTTTTATGCTACATCTGGATTGGTTTTATTGTGCCTTCATTGCAAACAGCCCAAAAATAACAGATTATAACAATAGCATGGCGAGAAGGTAGTGGTTATTAATAAAACAATTTAAAAACATAACATCCTTGAGATCATTGTAGCTAAATGTTTACATATAAAAAGTAATGTTTGTTTATTCGAAAACGGCTGGACGGCGGTATCTTCGAATGATTTGTTCATTTTTGCCCAACTCAGGTTAACGAAAAGACTAAAGATTTCTGTAACATGACAGCCTGTGCATAAGAAAAAAGTAAAGTTGAAAAATTCACAAAGAAAACGCAGGAAAGTTGGAAATTAAAAAAAAGGCGTATTTTTCCAACGTATGTCATGAGTAATGTGCAGGGTTTTCAGGCCAGTGCAACAAAAGTAACACGTTCTTACAACAACAGAAAAAGATACACGTACTTTGCCTACTGGATCTAACTGCTCTGTCACATGGGAAGTTTCTTGCACATCTGAGTTGAGTTTTTCCGGGTGGACTCAAAAAAACTTTGATGTATTTTTGAGTTAATCGATTTTTAAGCACTTTTATATTATAAATAAATATTGTAAAGAACAAAGTCGGTTGGGTTTTATAGCTAGTAATTAATAAATGCATTAATTTTCAAAGAATCCTTCGTTACATATGTATATGTGTAATAATGTTCACATTCACATAACTTAATTATTACTTCATCAGTGTAACAAGCTAAACGCGTCAAAGGTTCCTCACGATAACGCTTATAACGTCGCACCGCACGAAAAGGCAATCGGTCTCATCGGGTGTTTTGATGGATGAGCAAGAACCACTCGGCGTGAGCAAACAGTCATCACGATGTTGTTCAGGCTTAGCTATTTAGATAATTGATTAGCTTCTAAATATGCGAAGCACATTTGTTTAATCATCCCCAACCGCCTCAATTGTTGTAGTGGAGCTCACAATCCTTGCTCCAACATATCCTTGCGATAGCTTTAAACACAGTTAGGGTTGAATTCGTGCGATTTTCACTGCTTAATTTAAATTCAACACTCATCTAAACGATCTACCCTACGGTTCGTGTGCTTCAGTTAAAGTTCATCAGTTGTTCCATCGAACCCAAGTGGGGGACTATTTTTTTCCCCCGCCACCATCGAGAGGCTATAATTCAAATGAAAATTCCTGGGTGCGTGCCCAGGAGAAATCCGTATCCGTACTGTCCCTGCGAAAAGGGAAAGAATATAAGTGAATATATAAAAAAACGAATTCTTCCTTGCACGTTTGGCGCTTTAAACGACCGGTGCAAGAAAAACGGACAAAAATTAATTAAAATTTTATCCGCCTCCGATCCGTGAAGAAGAATTTAGCCCCGGTGATACTATCACTCGCGCAGTGGCCACACGAAAACATTCACCGTGGCCGTGGCTGAATGTGGTGGTGAATGATGAATTTTGCAACAACCGCCAACCGTGTTCAGGCAATCGAGCAAGTCGGTTGCCACGGTAGTTTGCAAAAGTCGAACGATGACGTGACCGGGAACGGCTAGATAAATATGAGGAATAGCAGCAACAGCAAGCCAGCAAGACGGAAAAGCGAACCATGATACCCGAGCGTCGGACAATCCCGGGAGTGGGTTCGGAAACCCCGAAAGCCAAGCTGGTTATGAAAATTTAAACAGGTTCACTAAGTGTGCCGGTGTCGAATAATAATTTTGCAATTAAGCCACCATTAAGCGCTAATGCTACTGAATTGCCTCGCTTCGTGATAAGAATTTAATTAATGTATGCCAGCAGCCAGTAAGAGGGCTTTCGACAAGATCAGTAAGTAGTTCGATCGAATGGAAGATAATGACAAAATTTGCTCCAAATTTGGAACGCACCGCACCGAAACTTGGTTTTAAATGTGGGGCGTTGAGAGAATAAAAATGAATGCTAGCGTGGAATGGGAACGCATTACTGTTTGCTTTAATTTATACTACCAACATTTAACTAAAAACAGCATTTTTCATAAAAATAAAATTCCGACTCCGTTACATGGTGGTTTGGCATTTTCTTACGCTCTTTGGCCTACGCCAATAATTGCTGTTGTTTCGAAATTTTTAAAGAGGCACTTTGACTTAAGAATACTTCGCCGTGGCAATAAATGGGCGGAAGTCGGGTCAGGGTACGGCTAAATGCTTAAACCATTACCATTATCATTCCGATGCCAGCGACCAGTTGCTGGAGATCTGTACGAGCCATTCGCCCGCAGCGCACAAATGGACGCCGGGACGCTCATTTGCGAGTCTGTATTTGCTTTGGGATTAGAGTGATAAACCTTTTATTAAGGGTGGATGTAAACAAACGAAGAGCTTAAGCTGCAATTTGAATAACTATTAATTTTACAATTTCTTTACAAGTGGCTTTGAAGCGTGCTGCCAGTGCGGAAAAGCGATACCGCAGCGAGCGTTTGTCTTTGTCAACCTTAGCATTGGGAGGGGGGCGTTTAGTCGTTGAGTAAATTCATCTTTGACCTATTTGACTTTGAACAAGTTTCTTTCGTAGGGATGGTGCAGGAGTTGGTAGATTGCTCCCAGAAAAGCTGCACACATAATTTACTGGATCGGGGGTGACTTTGAGTCGAACAATAACACTCGAATTGAGCTGTTAAGTTTACGATCTTTGGCAAATTAATCGTTGTTTGCTATGAGGTGGAAGGAAAATGGGTGGGAAAGCTTAAGGGAAAGCTCTTAAAGCTGGTAATAATATGTTTTAAACGTTCTTGTTTGTTTTAGAAGAACGGTTTGAATGTCTTTATAGTATTGTTGAACTTTAATTTTTAGTTTGCTCGAAAGCATAACATAATAAAGTTAAACTTCTGCGATACTTAAACTAGTTTTATATAAAACATTTCTTAAGGAAAGTTCTCACCAAAAATACCATTTTCGTGACAAAGCCTACCGGTTCTAGTTTTGGCCCATTCAGCTTCGCCGGAGTTGCGTTTCATTTAATTAATAATGTTTCCCATTTTAGGAAACTTCACCGCCATGTCTGCCCGTGGAAATCCAATTTGTGTGACATCAACCCAAAATGGGTTTCTACCTGGATCGATGAACATCCGCACGGCATCCAGTGTGAGTGGCCCGGTGCACGCCCGGAAGCTGAAGAGCCAATGAGTCACAACTGACCAAAATTTCCTTCCTGTTGTGCCGTGCCGACCCATGGCATGGCGACCCGGTCGAGAATCTCACGGACCACATTATTCGATTATATCCAACGGATGCGCATTTCACATTAGCTATGCTGTGCTCGCTTGCCTGCCCTGCCTGCCAGTGTGAGGTTGAGCGACCGTATACTATGGGAGCTTTTTGTAGCCGAGCTCTCGACAGCACCAGTACGATGACCGGGTGCGTCATCTAATTGAAGGTGATTTGTTGAGATAGCGTCCGAGCAAACTGGCTCATAAAATATTCCTTCTATATTAGAGCGACGAGGGCGAATTTCGCGAGCCACTCGCTGGCATGGTGTACACAAAACTGTTTCCGGGTCAAGCTGAATAGGGCGTTTTGTTTTTGCGGGCTCCGAGAGCAGCAGAGTGTTATGTGTTGGTATTCGATGAGTTGTTAGATAAAAAACTTTTAAAAATAAATATAAGCTAGGTTTTTATCTATACGTGATTTCATTACATATTCTTTGTTCTCTCGGTAGGTTACATTTGGTTATTAGAGAATGTTGCACACAACAAAAACAAATCATTGTCCCCACAGGTGGCAGAGGTGTCCAAATGTTTCATCGTGTGTATGTCTACTGCCACACATCCTGTCTGGTAACATTGCGATGAAAAATAAGCTCGGAAGATTCCTAATTTAGATTGATGATATTTAATTAGTTGTACACGTATCCTTCCGTCTGTCCATGCTTACGCAGCAGTGAAATCGATGCTGCAATGGAGTAGGTTAGTGAAAAAGCACATGCGTATTGGAACACCCAGCTGGAGGTCGCTGTTTTGATCGTCCTGGACGTGTGGGCTGACGATGATTTTGTTGAGCTCATCTGATGATTAATGATAGATAATTTGCAAGGCGTTCTTTGCCTTTATCTGATTTGTTTTGGTGTTGGTGAAAACACCGATGTGAATGGCATTGCAATGGTTGACCTTGAAATAAGCTTCGGATCATAATTATAATGAATTTTGTGATACAGCAGATACAATGTGCAAAATTAGGAAAAATATAAAAATATTTTGCACCAACTTTTTAGATCAGTTATCATGTTTAAATATCATAGAGTTGGTCGGTTAAATTTTATTATAAAAGTGACGTTTTGTAAATCTTTCCAAGAAATTTTAAACAATACATCTCCCATTCAAGGATAAATAATTGACGTTTTCGTTTGTCTAACTTTGATATTTCGTATTGAATAGACGAAAAATCGTACAAGAAAAGCACCATTTTCCGATTGTACCTATAGCGCCTGGAACCATTTTCTTACGGTGATTTATTTCCCGCAACTCTAGCAAAAGCGCTGCAGAAAAACTTTCAATAGAATTCTCAGAACCGAAAGGTGAGTTCGAAAAAGCTTTCCAATCGTGATGAATGTTCTTTGATTGTGAAAGCTTTAAACTTCGACCGATAAGATTAATGGGAAATTGGCTAACGCGCTATAAAAAGGTTTACTTTCTCAAGGATAATGAAAAATGTGTCGTTTGGCGAGCATGTTGCATGAGGCGGAGTACCACAGTGATTGAGAGTGTTGCTCTAGAGAGCATAGTCGAGTCGAGTCGAATAAGAAATCAACTGACATGAAATTGTGTTTAGTTTCTATTGTTATGTGCAATGGAGAAAAAAAAACAAGAAGCCATTTTCCACTCCGCCCACACATTTTCGATTGAAAACTTTTTACCAATGAGCCATAACGCCACTCAGAAATGGGATGGGGTGGGGGCAGGGGATTGTAAGAAGAAAAAAAAACACACGATGAGCTTTTTAAATCTGCATTGAACAGTAATTGCGAAAACAAAAGTGATTAAAAGTTCTGCAATTAGTATTTTGTTGGGACTGTTTATCATCTACCATAAACGCCATTTTCTCGTTCCGGCTCGTAACACGTGTTGAGCTTAGAGTTGGAAAGTTTGCGGCAGCTTCGTGTCAAACATCTTGTCTGGTTGCAAATACAAAAAAACAAAGCAGAAAAATAAAGTAAAACAAAAGAAATTCAATTTTATGGTACAAACCTTCCCCTTGGTCGTGTACGGAAAGCAAAAAAGTTTTGCGTACCCCTTGGGAGATTTAAATGGCCAGGTTCCGTTTATGGAAGTCTTCCCCCCCAGTAGCATGAAAAATGTATCGAAACAGTGCGGAAATTGAAATAAAAATCTGCACCGTGCGAAACAAGCGAATGCGATTTCGGCAAGAAGCAATACGAATTAAGCGAAAAAACGTAAACACTCGTAAAACAAATCGAATTGCGCTGTGGTTGTGAGCAATTGTGTGCGGCGTGCGGGCAAAAATGCGATGGATGGTGAAAAACTTTGTGATGGCATTTTGATTTATTTCCTTTTGCTGGCCGGGACTAGCAATGTGCAGAAGGTCGTTCGCAAGAGTTTGGTTTGCCGGGTTCTTCCCCGTTCCTTGACGTCATGTTTGCGCTAAACGGGCGACGTCACTGCTGCCTTCTACTGCATGAAGGGAAGGAATGAGAAAAATTCATAAACCTGGTCCTGTGTGCCTGCAATGTTTGCTGTCGGTTTGCTTTATTAAGCTTCGTTGCAAGTGCTTGGTTTGCAGGCGCGGTTAGTGAATATTGAATAGATTGCATTATTTCGATGCTCGGTCGATGAAGTTCTCGCCGTCTCGTCGGTACTTTGAGATGCAAATTTTAATTGAATCAATTCAGCTGATCGTTCGGTAATTTGTACGGAACCGCACGGATGACTTGCGTTGTGCCGGAGCGTAGTTTTGAATTATGTACACGATGAACTCTTTGATACGACGATGGTGCATGCAAAATGACAAAAAAACAAATATTCTGTTCGGTTTTTTTTTGCATAATAATGATGTTGATTTCCATATTTTGGTGAACGAGATCTGTCATTCAAAAGCTTAATACTATTCAATGTGAAAATTCTAAAAATTCTAACAGAGCTTAATACACTTTTACTAGAGAAGGTATGTATTTCATTAATAAAATTGTGTACTAGAAATTTTACCCTATGGTAACGATAGAATCTCATTTCCAAGAAATCAATCAGGATTATTTGGCTAAAAAGCTATGAAATTCATGTCGAAATGCCTGTTCCTAGCCATTCTCCATTGTTTTTCACTTTATGAGAAAAGTTCTCATACAGTTAGTGAGGCGCTGCGTTAACGAAATTCTCCTAACGAAAGAGTTCACATATAGTTATTCAAAAAAAAAAAAAAATCACACACTCACCGTAACGAGATCGAAGAATTGAAATAAAAGAAAGCAGTCATCGTGACATGAATACAATTCCGATTCACTGCGGTGTATACAGTCGTTTAATTCTGGACTGGTACCATATCAAATAACGTCAACCGAGTGGGGTAAAAACTTCGAAACTTCTTCTAAACTTCCCCGAACTTGCTTAGCAAACATCCGAATGGATGGTAATGATCTATTGCAAAAACATAACAACGTTTGTAGAAGGAGAAATTTATGTGTAACAATTTATTGATGTTGAGGAAATGTAATACTAGAACCATTTATCAAAACCAAAATGTAATTTCATTGGAAATCCAACAAGACTTGGCCATGAAAAAACCCCCATACACATCAATAATGAATTCAACCGTGAAGGAGCAACGTGTGACCTCAACGCTAACGGGTGTTGGCTTTATTAAAATTGATTGATGTTTGTCACAGAGGCGTGATAAAAATCGGTTAAATGGAAATTTTTGCTCCATCCATGCGAAAGTTCTTCGGCGCGGTTACTATCGTGGTGCTATTTTCAGCATTTACATTTACAGGAAGGCAAAAAAATGGACTGTCTTTGTTGTAGAACGCGTCCGTGAATTGTGGCACAATGTTTTGCGCCGTGTTGGGTCGCTCACGGTGGGTAATAAAAATGGCAACGGTTGTGATAACGTGACGTTTTCACATCTTACGTTACAGAAGAATATTCAAGGCGGTTTTTGTACATTGTACATTAGAGTAACTAGAATTTATTTATTCGGTACAGAAAATGATGCAGGAAAGATGTGGAAATATTTTTTTTTTAAACTGATAATTAGTCCGTTTTATATAAGAATAGTATAATCGGGAATGGAAAGCAGATTAAAATAAAACTAGAAAAAGACAATAATGGTGCAAAATAGACGAATTGAAGACACCAACTGCACACAACAGTGGGTCTCAAAGCTCAACAGTATGGAAAACGTGTAAAAATGAGTAACGAAGGTCACATGCAATGGGAACTTGCTGCTTGCTTTATTCATTTTAATTGAAGTGACTTCAACTAGTAGCATACTTACATATCATTGCTTCATATTTCACATTTTGTGCAAAAAAAAGTGGTTCCAAATTCTACCTTTACAAAAGTTTTCCCTTTTTCATAGCTATCTGTCGAGTGAAACTCCACTCATCGGAAGGAATACTTGTAGTCGAATACTAGAGAAGTACCTTCTGTCCGAAACTATTTCAACTCGCACAAATGCGGAAAACATTTTTCACTTTACATTTTTTTTGCTACCCTACCGCTCGTAAGGAAAAAGCAAAGGTATGGAGCTTAAAAAAATAAAATAAAATATCTCCAGACCAGCCAGACAGTTCCATCCTTTCCCTTCTTTTATTTCCCGAACCATAAGAGTAACCTTAAACGGAAAACTACCACGTGTTTGATGTGTATCGTGTTTCATTTTGTACACGGAGAGGAATGTTTTTGTTATGGCGGATCGGTGGTCAGTGCAGGAGTCGGTTGAAAACGGTCAATTTCCGAATCGTTTTCCATTGTGTAACGGTAGAGAACGGAACGATTTTCGAGCATGGCTTAGCAAAAAACTGTACAGAAAAGAATTAATCCGATTACTGCAGCATAAATCACGTTCATCCCCGATTGAGTTACTGCTACGAACACTTCATGAAGTGCTTTTATTCCGGAATATCACTCTTAAGACTTTTTGTGTTTTTACATGGAATTATGAATCCTTTTTAATGGGTGTTTTTAAATGGAAGTTACGAAATGGGAAGTGGCAGGTTGTTTGCAATATTTGCCTCTAATACTCTCTCCACTAAATAATATCAAAATGGTCCTTATCTCCTTGTGGCTAAGGCAGTTTCATTGGAGTAGTACCAACACAACGGTATCAAACCATTTTATCCGTAGAAAGAGATATAATTTAAAGCTTAATTAGTTTACCCGCAAGGAAACTTGGTCATGTATTATTTCTATATCGGCATCATCCGGTTGAACTATTTTCTTGCGCCTACAGAACACGCCAGCATGCAGGTATCCTTATCTTCAGCTCATCTTGGCCATCCTTGAATGCTTCAAACACTCGGCAGAAGTTTCTTATCAAACTAGCCTACCCGAACGAGGGCTGCTAGCGTCAGCCCTATTTGTTATCTTAATTAGTGCGATATTTATCTTGTCTACACAATTTCAAGCTCTTTTTGTATTTTTTGCTTTTCCATAGCATTGAATGGGGGTTCCGTTGGAATATTTCCTTGTTTCTTCGGAGACCACTCCACTTGATCTCATGAAGGGTCCGATGAATTGAAGGGTATTTCAGTGACACTCTTGAATGCATTCCCGGTACAAAAAAAGAAGCACCCAAGCTCGCCTTTTTAGCCGTTTGCCCTTTTTGTGGCCTGTTTTCTGTTTCTTGCCGACGAACGGAAGCGACCAACTTTCAGGGGGGTGTACACTGCCAGTCTAGTAGCATTCCACTCTCGCTTCGGATGATTATCTCGACACGTTGGAGGGTGGCGCAAGTGGCCGGCTCTATCGAGGAAGGCATCCACTTATTTGCGTCACTCGTTCCTGGCGTCGTTTGTAAAAAAAATACTCACAAGCTAAGAAGCCCGCACACTTCGACCGTTGTTTTGCCACAATTTCTGATCCCGGTGTGGATCCCCGGCCGAATCGGCAATCGCCTGCGAACGGTTGGAAAGTTAAAAGTATCACAAATCTGCTGAAGCAGGGCTGCCCGGTTTGGCTTGTGGTGTAGATGTAAATAAGCACTTTTTATCGCTAGCTGTGGAAAACTTTCAGCGGCGGGTTTGCATTCGGTTGGCGTTGGAGAATTTAAACGAACGCTCCGGGAGAAAGTTTCTGTCGAACGGCAACCTCGCTGTGCAGAGGAATGTGTTTTTGACATGGTTTCGCGAAGGCACATTTCCCTGTCTACTGTTAGTTAAAATTCTTATTACTCCAAAGCCGAATGAACGTAGCTGCTATGCGGAACAAGACGCACACTAGCGTGTGGAACATTTTTATAACAAAAAAATAACAAAACAAAAGCAAAACAATATGCAAAGTACGATTGTCTTTTGTGGAGTTGGAGGCTGTGATGGTTACATTTTGAAAATGTAAAACATTTGTGAATAAATTTCACAGCAATTTATTTCAATTCTACTTTGCGCTCATCGTAAATGATATTTTGCGCATTGTTGTGAACATGGTGATTTGATACGACTAAAAACTATGCTAGTAACGGAAAGAGAAGCAAAGATACATAAGCTTGCGTTCTGTGAGTAAAGCTTTCGCCTTAGCGAGTGTGTGGTTGCAGCAACATTTGATTTAATTAAAAGATTACTGAACGATTCCACATACAATACATGGAATTTCAGTGATTAAGTTACGATAAAAGATTTTCAATTAAAACCATCCACGATTTACAAGCCTGCTAATGGCTAATGGAGTTTGTAGCTCATATGAGAACAACAACAAAAAACTATACATAATCGATTTTAAACATTGATTTAAATACAACAATTACTTTTGAACATAATATTATAAATTTGTTAAACCATAAGCGATGTAATTTTCAGTTTTGTATTCTAATAAAAACATTCAGTATACGGAACACAAACATGAGCGCATAGTTTAGAATAAATTGATCATAATTAAACCGGTAACATTTGTTCCCGTACGACACGTCAAATCCGAGATGCGGTAACAGTTGAAGTGTGTAAATTATTTCACAAGCAGCTGTCAACAGCAGTGCCAAGAGCCGAAGGAAACGTCGGCACGGAAATTAATTAAAAACAATCAATTCTACATTCTCGAAAAAGCTTCTCCCAACCCCGGAAGGGATAAAGCAAAACTAGAAGCATTCGAACGAACACATTTGTTTGGTGGTTTGTACGCCCGAGTGACGTTCTGTTGCGGCATCTTGTTTCGCTTCTCGAAGATTACTTCTAGTGAAATGAGGAAGTTTTTAATCACATCAAGATGTTGAATTTAACCGAATATCCGGATCTTTCATCTGCTTCGCCTGCCAAGATAGGCTAGAATGATTGAAGATGATGCAAGCGGATGGTTGAGATAGACAGAGAGGGAAAGAGAGAGAGAGGTAACCTTTCGTAATTTCCTGGCAATCAGCGAACAGAACCAAAATTTGATGGGCAGCGGTTTTTATCCGTGAATTGTTTGCGATGGGAAAAAAATAAGTTTTTTCTTATCCATTACAAAACAATTCCAGCGAAAGTAAACGGTACGCTTCGTTGAAGACGCTTAAGAATATTGAACGTTATGGGTACAGGTTTTTGAGCCAATCGTTTCATTCTTTTTAAAAGACGATGGCTGTCGGATTTTTTTGTTTGCATTCTGTTTTGCGAGATCTTGTTGGAAGCCTTTGAAAAAAGTTTCATTCAATTCGATCTTTACTCTGTTTCAAGGCTAAACGGACACCATTAATCCAGGCTTAAAAGAAATCGAAAAAAGTTCAACCATCCTGGAGCGATTTTTTTTCCCCCAGAAGATTATTTTGCTTCTTCTGCTGGCCAAGCTTCGCCATTTTGCAACTTTGCCGAAAGTTTTTTTCCCGTGTTTTAATCGTCTTTATCCTTTAAACTGTTACGTGAGTCAAACTAAATATCGATTCCAAGCTGTTTTTGAAACAGTCAAACAAAAGCATCTCGAAGTAGCTATTTTGGGTTGAAACTTTTAAAAAATTTTTGGAGGGTTGGAAGTGGAGAATGATCCAGAAGAGGAAAATATGAAATTTTTGATAGGCGAAAATAAAGTTTTTTTTCTAGAAGATTTTTTTCTCGCTCGAATATTTTACTAGCCATACTCAACGAAAACAAACCGAACTGCTTGTGCCATGATAAAGAGGTCTGAACCAGTTCCTTCTGGTTCGTTAAGAATCTTTGCTTTTTAATTCAGTTCCTTGCTCCAAAAGCACGATGAAAAATTGTCCCGAAATCAGATGCCGTAGAACCGTGGAAAAAATTAACCCTGCATAATTAAGACGTGCTGGTTTTCTTCCAGAGCTGGTAAAGATATTGCTTTTTTCTGCTACGTATCAAGTTCGAAAGAAGAGGCAACACCAGAAAAAATACGGGCCTAGAACGGACCTTTTTCAATTGTGTCCATCAAGCTATGAATGAATTAAACGTATTATGACATTCATAATCTTTTGATTTTTAAACCTCCACATCTACCAATTTGGATATCTTTCCAAGTGGGTTGTGTTTGACCAAAGAGAGGGATTTACTTTTAAATAATAATTTGATGTGAAAGGAACACCTAAGATTTTTTTTAATATAGTATTTGCTTTGTGTACTTTCCCTCTGACAAGTTCTTTAGAAAAATTCTTTATAAAAAAAAGTACGAAAATTCTTTCCTTATTCCGAATCTATTTTTCCACGTGAATAGAAACTATCACACTGTAGATGGTGCATTTTTGGGACGAAACGCAAAGCATTCAGTTGAATGCTCGATTGCGTGATCAATTTTCCACTCAACTTGAGCAATTGTGCTCGTCATCGGAGAGCCCAGGTTAAGGTGAAGAAAATCGGTTGTCACCTTGAGCAGACACCCAAATGCATCGGGCACGTATAAAAGAATAAAGCAATTGGAAAAAGTGTTTCTACGACAAAGTCAAAATGCATCAATGCTCAATCCTATGCATGCAAGGAAAAAAAACCCCAACGTGTACCGAAACAAGTTCCATCGTACGTACTCGGTGACTGAGGTGCACTTAAAAAAAAGGAACAAACACTGGCTAAGGAGCTTTCAGCTCACTTTTGAAATCGATCGAACAAGGTGCAAACAGTATTTCAGATCATTTTGCTGAAGAGCTCCGAAAGAGAGGGATGCCATTTGAGGCGTGTCCTCACATCACACGTTCGTTTGCACAGCTGAAAGATGGATGCGTGCATGGATAGTAAAAAAGGTTCGAAAAAAGAATCCGAATGGAAAAAACAGTCAGCTAACATGCAACATGACAAGCGAACGATGGCGATCGATTGACATTGATGAATTTCATGATGCCAAAAAGAAGAACCTCGCTGGAGGTGTCCAGGCAGCTTTTGTAATTTCTTGAATGAATGATGTATTGACGACCTCTAGTAGAACTTTCCCAGAGAATTTATTAAATAAAAAAAAATCTTAAAGTTTATTCAAAACCCTCAAAACTCTTAACTGTTACTGTTAGTAATAAAAAAAGTAAAAACTGAACTCTTCAGAAAAAAACAACCGCAGGATCACGATTAAAACTGCAAAAAAGGGACCATGATGAAAGAAAACTCCACAGGAATACTAATGCGCTTGATGCGATTGATGTTGCAGGGATGCTCGTTTTCTCACAAAAAAATATACCACAACCCATCGATAGACTCAGCCGTATTGCAAGATGCAGTGTGTCACTGGGACGGACCAATGGAATTTCGCGAGCAAAAAGAAAACCTTTGCCTTTCGCTTTTTGACTGCAATCAGTATCCACGGTGCCGGACGCGATTCTGCACTGCCACGGTACGGTGATGATAGGAAATCAATCGCAAGAAAAAGTGGCTGTCCACACTTGCGGGTATTTATCGCGTACGATGATGCCCACCGTACGGACGTGAAGGACAACGGATGATGGTTTTTTGGTGTTGTACCAAGCATACGGTACCCTGGCACATGTGATCTTTTGGCAAGAGTTTAGCAGTGTTTTTGGAGACTTGCAATAGAGTGAGTGTAGGTTAAGCAAAAAAAAAAACTGATATGCCTGATTTCCTTTCATCTCGCGTGAATGCGTTTCTAAGGATGCAACCAAGCGTGACAGCTTCATCTAGGCGATACCGGTCACACGTACCTTAATAAAGTTTGGAGAGTTGACGCTGTTTTTTTTTTTGGCAAAAACAAAAAACAATTTTAACGTTAAGAAATTTAAGGTGAATGGAAAAAGAATCTGTTCTTAAAATTGTTTCTTCCAAGTTACAGAAAACGTTATCAGTAAGTGTCAAACCTTTGGATACCACATGTACACTATGGTAATGTTTGTTGTATGCTGGAGACTATAATTTATTTCCTAAAATTATTTCTTACCAATATAAATGGAGTCAAGCACATAAAAAAATGTTAAACAGTTCAACGAATAAACCGAAAAATGAATTTTCCTAAATAGTAAGTCGTTTGCACAGTGGAGTAACAGCCACAGGATGTGAGATAGCGAAGGCAATGAGCAGGGACATAAAAATATATTGAGGAAAGCTGATAAGGGACTTCGATTGTATTGAGAAGAGAAACGATAAAAGATAGTTGAACATTAAAGAGAAGAAATTCTAAGGCATCAAGTAGAATGGAAAGATCAATTAAATAGAATCCGCTGTATCTGATGACGGAAGCAGTCGAAACGGAACTGAACTGAAAACTGAGAATATTCAGAATTTAGAAAAAAGAGGCCTTTAGAATCCATGTTAGTTCCTATAACGAAGTCTGGACTAAATACCTATGAAACCCTACGCTAGCTTCGTGAACTCTGCGGACTCTCAACAACATTTCATCAAGGATATTGAGAAAATCATGTTTTGAATCCAACCCAACAGTCAAGTCCTCCAGGAAAGTAATGATTGTGCTATAAGGAAAAGCCTATCCACTAACTATCACTTATGCGACTGACAGAAAAGAATTAGATGAGCAAAATTTGGGAGGGACTTACAAACGTGAAGGATTAAATGATTCTGGGGAATACTGCTAAGTGACATCATTGGCAACTCTTACTTGTGGCACATCGATAGAGGATAGAAAGAACTCAGACAGGATATGACCCACTCTCACACGGTAGCACCACAAATGTCATAAAGGGAAAAATGAGAAAATGGGTTAAACGTTCCAAAATAAATTGAGCTACACGTGTTCATGCTTTTTTTCTCAAACGTGTCTTATCTTACTTCCTCAATCTTATATCTCTGTTGCATGTTAAGTTGCAAGACATACAAGAACAAGTCTTGTCAGTGGAAGTCTTGAGGCAAATAAATGAGAGAATTTGTATAGCGGAACGCCTTACAGATAGTAAAAATCATTCCAAATCCTTCTCCAACCTCGATAAGATAGTGAAAGAAATAGTCCCCAATAATCCGTACCCTGCCGACTGGACAAAGAAAGCTATCTACCATACATTCGTCATTCGTATCCGTTAGCCCACAGATAAGTTATGTCTTCATTTTCACTGGAAGGGATTTGGCTTATGTGTGTACAAGACGGCTGCTTTCTTTCCACCCTTCGGATGAAATATTTTGCCAAATAGACAAGGAATACAACGGAAGTGGTCTGGTTTTACCTACCTAATGGGATCTTCTCGGTTGGTGGTTGTGCGTTAGCCAGCACTGGCCTTTGCATGTGGCTGAACGCCAGCACTACCAGCAGTATAACGGTTGCTAATGGGTGCATAATGGTTGGTTTCGATCTTCGCACTACCACTCCTGACGATGGGACATTATTAGACCGCCAACCGCTGGATGTGCTGTTGGCGCTTATGCTAGTGATTAATTCCATAATTATCGCCCGTTATGCTTTCGACTTCCGCGACTGAGTGTGGCCGCATATATATATATTTATACACTCACACACACACACTTTTGTATTCCAACACAGACACAAACGCACACACACACTTTATGATAGTAGGATTACTTGTTTTACTTTACAACTTTACTCCGCTCGGGAAAAAGTAAACAGATCAACAGGACACTATTTTTCTTCTCGCACTACTGGTTTCGCTTTTGTGGAAAGTAAATTTCAGCAATCACAACACAATGGGAGGGTGGCCCACCTAACATAAGATGGGCGGTTACACGTGGGTGGAACGGTACGGTGAAGCAGAGCATTTAAATATGGTGATTTCACGTTGTTTGTTTTCGCTTCCGCCTGACGAACACGCGGCATGCGGCACACAATGTAGGGTTACAACACGGTGCTGAGCGTGGGGCGTTTAGAGATTAGCAGGTTCTTTTTCCGGCTATGGCTTTTAGATTGCTGTTGCTAATGGGGACTTTTCTATAGCGAACATTGTGGGGGCTGGAAAAAAGATGGGAAATTAATTTCTCGTTGCCCCTTGAGACGTCGCTTGAAGACTTATTGGACTAAGTGAAGTGAAAAATAAAGAATTGATTTGATAGGTTATTGTTCGCAATTTTGAAACATTTTTATAATATTTTCCACACTAAAGTTTTCTCCTCCGACATCTATATTTAGTCACGCAACTTAACTAAATAAAAAAAAATCCGTTCACCAAACATGCCGAACGGTGACACGGTGACATTTGTTGTCGCACTGTTGGCAAAAGATTGAAATCGTAAAATTCTATTATTTTATCACTCGACCCCCGAGTTTGTGCGGTGGTGCCACCGTTTCCCAAGACCCGGCAACGCACCATAAATTACACCGCCCGCCGTAATAAATCGTTACCGCCATGACATATTGATTTGAATAAACCAACGCCAGGGCAAAAATGGCGCACGGCTGACGGGTGGCTTAGCAGCGAGCGACTTTTCGAGTGCTCACACGCCTACGCACCACGCGTACAAAATGCCGAAAAGTGGAAAAGCCTTTTTTGTCGCTGAACCGTAAAGCTGCTTTACGAATGCCGATGCTCACTGCCAAACTTCCGTCACTGTTTGGTGAGGTGTGTGTCTGTGTGTATGTTTTTTTTTTCTTTGCCTCGTTTCCGCTTCCGTGTGCGGGTTTTACAACATTACCCGCGTGTTTTGTCTTACGGCACTTTTCGTGGGGATTGTGGAGAAAAAATCGATCGAATTTTCACTTTTCGAAACACTCTGTCTGTCAACGGTTTACAGCGACTTTCTCACCTTATCAGCGCACACTTGAGATCGATTGGGGGATTGATTTATGTTGTGTTGGTTTGTTTTATGCTTCTCGTCGCTGCACGCCTGCACGCCTGTCGATGGGCCCTTGACGACAATGATAAATGCTGCCGGTGAATGTGAAATCACACACATCCATTTTGTGGCTGTTATGAAATTATTCCGCACTATTATACCGCTGGAAGTTATGGTGTTTATGCGACCGGAGTGTTTATTGAATAAATTCAATTAACTGCACAAACCGCTTGGGAAATCCAGCGAAATGTTTTTTTTTCTTCTTACTACTCCCGCACAATCACAACCACCAGCAGATCGGCTCACCTATTAACACGAGCAGGTGGAAAAGTTTTGCCCAAACCGCCGCCACCAATTTCAGATGCCCAACTTTTGGGACGAAAAACTTTCTGTTTGCCGGAGATACTTCACTACCTTTTAATATTATCCACCGGGGACATTGATAAATGCCGGCCGAATTTACGAGAACATCCACACACACACACACACAATCACACCTTCGCAGCACACCCGTATATCCTTTGAAGCGAGCAGCGTTGACACAACGGCCACCAGTAGGCAAGCGCAGGTCGCTTTTCCAGCTGGCCAGTAAGCCAAACCGAGTGATTTATTGCCTTCGCACGGTACAATTTTCAAATGCTTTCAGCTTGATTTAGACGTATTTGGGGTTTTGCGAAGGGGAGGTGGGAGGGGGCTAGCCACGCCGCTTCCTGTTGACACTTGCGGTTTGCATGAAAAATGAACACCAAACTTTTACCGACATTACCGGGAAGGTTGATCCGGTACTAAAGCTTCCATTATTTTTTTCTTCTTCGAGCATGACGCAGGCTTTGCACTTACATCTGTTTACTTCACCGTTTACGCAAAACGTACACATACACACCCGAGCGCAACCCCACAGGGCACATATTTGTACGCACTGACATTAGCTATGTTTTCGTGCAATTTCTCCTTCCAGCTGCGATGTCACCAGTGATCACTTACACTCTCTTTAGCACGCTCTCTTTAGCAGCACGCTTTTGCACACCATCGTTGATTCTACACCAGCAAAAAAACTAACCCAAACCAATGAAAGTAAGCTCCAATTCCGATGCAATTACTGGCTGCGCCGGAAACAAGCACTGAAACGCCCCTTCACGGAAACAGACACACCAACAGTTCCACGTCCCCGGGATGGTGGGGGTGTGTGGGATGCGGGTTTTTTTCTTCCGAGCGGGTGGGCGGCCAAAGGGGATTTGTATTTAAGGCTCTCAAAATTTTGACACCACTATTCGTACGGGCAGCGAACACGTGCCTACGCGCCCATCATGACTGACGTCCACTTTAGTACTAAGGCAGCATCATCCAAGGCAAACCGCCCGATGGCTGGATCGGTTGTGAAAGGAACTTTCGTCGTGCCCTGTACTAAAAACGGGGCCCACTTCGGTACTGCTGCTACACAGCATCCATGCGCTGAGAGATCCCATCGTGAGAGGATGGTTCTCACTGTGGGTGAGAACGCACCGGGCGTTGTAAGAGAATGGTGAAGTGAGAAGAGATTAGGAGTTGGGATGATGAGAGTATCCTTTTCCGGAATGTAATCTCGCTATTTCTCCCACGGTCTTGAAGAAGAAGGTGGAAATTGTGTATTGGAAGGACCTGTAGGTCAAGATTTATATGTGTTACACTGATAACGACTACAATGAAACGATGCATTGGTGTGTGTACCTCCGCTAGATGGCATTAGTGGTACCGTTTTGTAATGTCTGCAAGTTGGAGATATGTTATTTTAAATATTTTATATAAAAACTAAGCAACATATTGTTTTAAAATGAGGTGATTAGCATATGATCAGTGTTTCAGTTGAAATGCTATTTAATAATTTTCAGGAATTTATCTCACCAAACAAAGCTCATCACACCCTACACATGATATGTGCGATCAGTCTTGTTCAGCTTCATAATCGAATTCTTTCATCTCCAATCTATGTTCTGATGGATTCATCTGGTACCGACAGCTGGCAGTAAATTAAGGTGTGTACATTTTTCCACGCTCCAGAACAGGGAATTTCTACCTTCGGTTCCTAAATGGTTTTGACATTTCTCGAAGTTGAATTTCACCTCTTATATCGATGAATAAATATCATGCGCCCGGTTGGTATAGGATTTATGAAACCACGGTACACATCGTCACCGGTGATTTCGTGTGCAAATCTCGCTGTATAAATAAGAATCTTAATCGAGCCATGTATGATTGCCTGAATGATTCGTACAACCCCGTACGTTTGGGAGCTGCTCTGGGTAGGGAAGTAAAAATATAGGAAAACGAGGGAAAATCACTCACAACTTTCCCGATTGCACTTGTGGCTTAATCACGAATGACATACGATTTCTGTTTGTTTTGTTTTTTTCTTCCGGCACTAACATAAGTTAAGAAAACACAAGAACGACTGCTTGGTGAGATTGTTTTTTGCCCAATGTCTACCCCTGAAGGGAAAAGAATAATTCACTACCGTCGAAAGATGGAAATGTACGATAGGCGAAAGGCAGAAAAAAAGGCGTAAGATAAGGAACGGCAATCGGTACGGATTCGTGCTACGCTTCCGTTTGGTTACACATTTCCAATAGGAATGTACCGAACTTAGGTACCGGAAGGCCAAGTAAAAACTTCATCATACGCGAAAATTTGTGCCGAACGCCCGGCAAGTATCACGACTCCGCTAGTGCCGTTGTCATAAGGAAAACGGAGCCTCACACTTACACACATAGGTGGAATTGGAAATATAAATTACGTGCACGCCTTGATAGCATCGCCATCGAGACGGCACGGGCACGTTGGATTCGTTGTGGGGCATTTGCATTTTTATCTGCTACCACACTTTTTATCTTCTATCGTGTCGATATTTCATTTTCATATTCATATTATGCGGATAAGTTTGTGTCCGCTTTGCGGTGTAGTTCAGCTTTTTTTCTGCAACTGTGGTTGAGCTTTTGTTGTGTTGATGGTTCTGTTGTACAGAACACAATTTTTGTACAATTGTTACTTTTGATTCCGAATGTGTTTAAACTGTTTTTTTCTTCTGTACAACATCAAACATCTATTCATTTGACGTGGCCCTGTTCTTGGGCCGTGAAATTTAATTCTTTCCAGGCCTCGGTGTCCATTAGCTTCGTACAACACAAGATAGACAGGTCAGGATTCTTTTCTACTTTGCTACTTCCTCCTCCTCTCCATGTTCTATACACTCCCACTCAAACGTTTAAAAGCCTGTAATTGAACCTTACCACGGTAACTTGAGCATTCTCAAGGAGCAAGGCAAAAGAATGTAATAAAAAGCAATAACGCTGATCGGTGGCTGGTGTAATTGTTGTTTTGGGAGAACGATAGCCATAAAAGTGGAACAAATAAACCAATTTCGTGTAGACGCATGAGTAAATCTGCGAATGATTGGCACGAAAATGAAGCCCCCTTACGAAGCATTTCCCGCTGTCCGCCATACGAGCCGAATGCCCTCTTAGGCTGGGGTGAAGTACAGCTCTTGGTTTTCACACGATCAAACGTGTTGAAGGATATTATGAAACGATGCCTTAAAGACGGTCGTAGGATTTGGTATAGAATAACGCTAAAGAATAGCTCTCAAGGGTACGATTCAAGGCTGGTTTAATAGAGCAAAACTTCAGCATTTATTAAAACTGAAATGGAAGGTCAAAACTGAAGGCAAAAACAAAAATGCTGGAAAGGCAAATATTAAAAATGTTTTAAGTGAAATGGGTGTGGCGTTTGTTGTGAAATTGCTGTATTAAAAACCATTTGGAAAGACTAATTAATTTGAAGTTGCGTTTTGAATTTCAAATTTGGGTACATCTCATTTTCATGAACTGAGTTATACATTGACATTGCAGTGTGTAACATAATTATAGGAACACTTATTTTCTTACCAAAAACGAAATAAAATAAAATTTGGATTTCCAACATATGGACGCATTTTATTCGATGCGCATGACATGTTGGCATAATTTATTTTACTGTTTCCTTCAGTTTTGTTGGCATACCAGCAATGTAGGCGAATTCTTCTTTTTTTTACTTTCTTTACTTTACGATATGTTTGATAATGCGTTCCACATACTGACTTAATGCACTTATTGGTATCACGTAGTTGAATATTCGATTCTTCCATTTTTGGACAAACTTGCGAAATTAAAACATAAAAAAATATGTAATTTTTTCATAATTATGTTACAAAGTATACAACAAAATGGTGTAAAAATAATAGAAAAATATGGAACTGAACAAATAAAAGAATTTGTTCAAAATTATCATTTATTCATCATGTATTTATATTGTATTATACTGTACATTCTATTAGAGAAGTATCATTTAGCTAATGACGTATTCGAAAGAAATGATTGACCGGTCCGTTGCGAAAAGGGACGAATGTAAATAAAATCAGGGAAACATAAACCGTTGAAGTTTTTGCCAATTGCCAATTGAAGTTTCCATCAATTAAAACAAATCAATGTGGAAATATGGAAAATGTTTTTCGGCCTTGTTCAGTACTTTTTACTGCCATATAGATTTTTTGTTCGAAGCTTTAGCCCAAAAGTTTCTAAATATTTCTTGTTTTAAATCTTGCATACTTGGTCTGTGTTTTGTGGGTTGTTTCCCATACCAACACTCGTGTCAAGATAGCATGCCATTATTATTTTTACACGTGCTTGCTATATTCACGCTTGACGAAACATTAAGAGTTTCTGCCAGATTTCCATTTCTGTTCTATATATTTTACATGCCGGTTTGCATAAATTTCACATGAACAAGATAGTAGAGGAAAGATAAAGGTTTGCTCACTCATTTCACAGTGCTGGAAACTTTTTATCTGCCTTTTTGCTCAAAATCATTATCCATCGCTATTGCTTCCGATTGGAAATCTTCTTCGGTTTCATTAATGTAGACAAAAGGTAGCTTAATAGAATCCTGCAGGAAGAACAGTTAAACGATGGAAGTTGGCGCCACCGTTGGCTTTCGAGTGGAAGACAAGAACAAACAAATGAAAGCGTGATGGAGATTTTGATGGTGTTTCTTTAAAACAGACTTCCCGATTTGCATAACACAGCAAAAGGCTTTCTATTATGCGGGGGATTTTTTTTTTCGTTTCGTTCCAAATATTTTTCTTTCCCCGAGCACGGCGATAATCGTTGAAGTTCCGTGTTCCGGAATCGTATCCGCTTCCTGGCAGCTGGGCCCCGGCCCCCCTTCGGCAAAAGGGTTGATTTCATCGCGGTGGAATGTGTAATCCTGAAGACAGCGGTAATGGAAAATCCGATGACATGCAACGTCTTCGGAAACTACCTCAATCCAACAGATTATGGAATCAGCACCCGGTGATCGCAAGTTCGGGAAGGCGGTTCCAAACATTCCCGTCTGGTGCTATATTGGATCTGAGATCAACGCAATTTGTTCGCCTTTCGGTACGGATTCGCGCAAAGTTTTTTCATTTGTTCGTCGAATTGTTCGCGCTGGAAAGTAAGAAAAGGTGATGGAAATGATGATGATGATGACTTTAGCTAAATTCGTCCATATTCTAAAAGTGTTCGATATGAAATGGTTGGTCCAGGAGTTTTGTTTTGTTCTCCTATTACGGGAATAGTAAAGTGCGGAAATTTCCTAATGCACCGAGAAATTATCACCAGGTGACAAGATAAAGAAAATCCTTACAAGGTTTTTGTTTGTTTTAACCAAATAATCCAAAACTCATTTCAAAATTGTTTTTTCGAAGAATGTTTTCAACGACTTACTTCCAAATAGCTCACTTCTGACACAAGTGGTGATAAAATAGTAACATCACTAGAGAATTTCTGGAACTAAATCGAAAAAGACGACTCGAAAGCTCTTCAAAATCTATTTTTCGCTTTTATTCACCGAAGCTACGATGAAGACGCAGTTACGTACAGTATTTTTGTGTTATGTTCTGGGAAATGTTATAAAAAGCCCGTCGAATCGACTGCAAATGGACGGTTACGGTCGATGAAGATTTGTGAAATCGTTTCCATAAATAAAGACACGCTTGTGTTGGTGATGTTGACCTTCCATGCATTACACTGTAGTGATCTCCCGTAGATTTCTGATGTACATGAGAATGAAGGTTTCGGTTTGCTTCTAAATTTTTCCCCCAGCTTATTGAGTGGATGATACAAAAATTATATCTCAAAGTTTGTTGGATGAAGTGTAATGCGAAACGGGTTATTTTTATATCTGGTGATAATTAGGGATGGTCTGTTCTTTTCGAAAATAAGTTTTTTTTTTAATTTTTCTATATGCCTTTTTTAAATATTTTGATCCTTCTCAGTAAACCTTTTCGCTGAAGGCACAACCCTAAAAATAAGATAAAACGGAAACATTCAATCGGAATGCTTTTTGTGCAATTGGCCACACATTATTCCGGTGGAAATCTCACCAAAGTGGATTGCATCGCGCTGCCCTGTGTAACACCCTTTCCGTTGCACATCATTGCCATTTGTTGATTAAATTCCCTGTATATGCAGCTGTAATATATTTATGGCAAAGGTTGGTTTTTGTATTGTAAAGAGAGAGAGAGAAAAAAAACCCGACCAGAATAGCCCATTCTATGGCCGACACAGGAAATGGTCTCCCCTGCACAAACGCATCCAACTCCCTGGCCTGGCTGCTTGATGGAAGATCATGTTGAATGTTCTCCATCGGTTATACAGTTTATTTTTGTCATTGGAGCATTTTTTATCCACTGTTAAACAGTTCATTTAAATTGTTCTGTCGGAGTGAGCCGGCTCGTTTACACTCTCCGTTGATGTGAGGTCCTATTGTGCAGAATGCTGTCATGCAAAACGGATTTGCCCGGTTTGTATTTTATTTTTCTTCTGCATGCCCTTTACACTTCCACGGTCCAAATCAAAGCGAACGGAAGTGCGCGTTTTCAAAGAAACGAGGGTTTAAATGAATGCTATTCAGATGGAAACATTTAATGACTGGCATATGTACACTTTTTACGCTATTCGTCCACGTTTGTGGCTCGCCTGTGATGTTTTCATCATCTGATGCGATTGAAAATAATGATTTCGATTCACCGATTGGAGAATATGTTGCATGTGCTTGGAATAGTGTAAACCTTGTGCAGTAATGTATTTAAAACGCACCTTTACTAGGTTTTCTGTTTAAGTAAAACATTTGTACTGTAGGTAACTTTTGTTTATCGCTTCAACTTACAAAAAGAAACGTTTAAACACACTGTTACTAAACGACAAATTGTGTACAATGCTTTCAATCCTTCACGTGCTGAAGGCAACGAAGCGTGCGTGGGAAAACGTAACACAATTTTCACAGCCACGACAACTGTCCCACACATCCCATCCATAATTTATGCTCACCCCTTTTACAGTCGTGTGCTCTGTACGAGCGAGTGCACGTATCCATGAACAACAGCTTTCGATTCCTTCCGAGCAGTGAAGAAGTCAACTTGTGTTCACACGCTTTGGTACCCCGTTCGATCAGACAATGCATGCAAAATGGCTTCGTAATCGGTTTAAATTTTGCGCTCCTGAATGGTGTGCAAAGTTTTTTTGGAAATACAGGTAATGTCATTGGAAACGGTGTTGGTAGGGAGCGGTGTAAGAAAGAGCAGTGGAAAAGTGAGTACATTGTAACACAACACTTTTTCATCGCATGGAAGGACATTCATATTTAAAAAATACTTTTCAACCAGTACGTGTTGAGCGTATAAATCACGTGTAAATCACATTTTCATAAATCATCACGATAAATTTTTGATCAGCTTAGGCGAATTGGTAGAAAGCAAGTACTGGACTCATAGGCGACAGATTCAACGCTAGTTAACAAATCCACCAATTAGTCTTTCTTTACGGAATACGGAAAAAACAATAAAAACACATTCTGCAAGGGTTAGGATTATGAAAAGGTATTGCATTCTGAATTGTGGAAGTAGTAGTAGCTTGTAAAAATTGAGAAAAAAGTAAGAAAAACATTTTGAATTTAAAATCAAATAATTCATATGAACAGTATTATTGTTTCTTAGTTTCTTTTGGTATGTTCATTATGTCAATAAAAAAAAATAAAACAAAATAAATAAATTACTAAATAATAAAAAAATCAATCCATCGATGAATAGAAGGAAACTAAAATTTTGTAGTAAATGGATATGAAAAAAATGAATAAATAAACAAAACAAAAATAAATTTATTTATTGCTACAAGTATCAGGCGCTTCGATAAAATAGTAATGAAAAGTGAATGTCAAAGAGATGACAAGAGAAAATGGATGGAACAAAACAAAGGATTATTGTTGCCGACAGGTGCGTATTGAAAAAGAGGACAGGTGCGTAGGGAGTCAGAGAGAGAGCATAGAAGGAGATCGCAAACAGAAGATCAGAGGCATCGAAGTAGCCTAAGAGAAAACTAGCTAGAATGGAGCATTGGGCGGATAAGCGGCGAGCTTTTAGAGTTTCCAAGCCTAAAGCTGTTCGATATGAGCGATGTGGATCATCCTCCTCACAAGATCTAATCTTTTTGCATTTTGTTGCATTTTTCCCATGTTAGAAAAGTTTTTAGCAATGGTTTGAATGGAATTTCATACCGATTGCACTCAGTGAAGATCGGCGTCATTTCTACAAACCCATATGTGTGTCCAAATGAAAAGCATTATTTGAAATCTTGTTGATTTGTTAGTAAGCTTATATATTTTAAGCGAGATATGCAAATGTAAAAAGTTTATTGCTTAGTGGTGGAAGAAGTTGCATTTGCTGTTGGAAAATATTCCCTTCCTTTGAAAGAGCAATAGTTCCAAGGGTTTAAAGTCCAATTCGAGCAACTCTAACCGTATGTTTGTTAGTCCATTATAATGCATTTCTTTGTTTGGTTAGCAGCGAGCATAACGGTGCTGGAATTGCATATTCAGCATTTCAGTTCAGGTTTGCAGTGCTGCAGAACCACGGTAGAAAGGTTCCATTTATTCTTTTAAATCCACCATCTTTTTGCATCGTAACATCGCGGCTAACATCCAGCCGGAAGTACAGATGTGTCGTCGGTGGTGGTGGTTTTAGTTAGCGGTCCACCATTTTATCAGCTCCTTTTGCCATCCCATTGCATTGGCAGGAGGGCCGCTTTTATGTTCCGCTCTGATTACCCCATGCACACGTACGGATGGCTCTCTGCGCTGGCAGTACTTCCGAAGCAACAATAACAGCGCCATTGACATAGCCACCGTCACACAATGTTGGGCTTACACCAGAACCTTGCGGTATCCTGGCGTCCCGCAAGGAAAGCCACACTCGGATGGGATTGGAAATTGGATTATTTTTGTTTTTCTTCTTTATTACATTCGCTTAAAGCAACACTCATCAACCCGCGGGACCTCGTGGGTGCTCGTGGGAACGTAAAAGGGCAGTGAAAATTTTCCATTTTCCACCATTAACCCGAACGCTGCAACGGAACGGGACACCCGGCTCGGACGATGCGGCAAGTGCATTCATCTTGTCTATTCAGTTTTATGAGTTCCGCTACTATTACTGGCGTCTGCCGTTGAGTATAAAATAGTATTATTGTTCAAACATAAACATAATCATATTTTTCCGGCCTGGCGCACCGCATTCGTTATCATGGCACGTAGCCCGTAAGTCGACACTGTCAATTATAGGTTTAATGTGAACAAAATGACGATAACAAACACAAAGGGAAAATAAACATGCTGTAGTAAAACAACAGTGCATTAAAACATTAAACATAGGTTATTTATGAAAGTGGGACCGTTCACAAATCAACTCGTTGTGCGAATATTTGTACAACACTGGAAATCCGTACACAATGGTCGGACCAACAATCGAACTGTCACTTGGAAAAGCTTGAACGACAGCAGTAGCATGTCGTTCGTGAAGGCTGTTTTCAGTTTCTGTTAGATCAGTACAACATTTGGTGAAGTGTTGTGTGCATTACAGCATGAAATGAAATTTTCCTACCGAACCAAAACCAATACAGAGAACACTGGAGATACAACTAAGAGACAGATCAACCTAGCGACCTAACATGGTTTTAATGGACATGAAGGCTTGGATGTTTCAACTTCCGGTGCCTACAAGTGTATCTCACCGAACAATTGAAGGAAGCAGCACATGATTGAAAGGCGTGCAATCGATCTGCTATCAAGTAGAACGGAAAGAAGTTCATTGGAAGTAACGAATGTATTGGTGTTCGAATAAACCTCTTGCAGATATAAAAAAGGCTATACGAGTAAGCTCTGTCAATTTCTTTATCCATTAAACTCGAATTTCCGAAGTATGAAATACACAATAGACATAAATTTTTATAAAATTCGAAGTGACAAGTTTTGGAGTCATGAGCTTGTGTCGTAATGAACTATACTCTATAGAGATTACTCTAAATGGTGTATAAACGACAAAACTTTACCCATTAAATGCATGTGAATTGGTGGAACCCATTCACACTGCGTAACTTGTGCGTTGAAACCAGCCATAGCAAGAGTGTGTCTACGAAAGCGAAGAGGCGGGCACGATCGGAAAAAGTTTCAAATCGACGAGACAGCTTAAGAAAATATCGACCATTACACACTCACTTGATAAGTAGTTAAAGCAGCCATGCCTAGCGTAATTCGAATTACAAAACGATTGATTAAATGCGAAATCGATTTAGTATAGACAGTAACACGGCATAGGAAGTTACAATGAAAAACTGTAACAGTGAACATTGACAATAGAAAATAATGCGTCAGTTTTAATTTTAAATCGAATTAAACAGGCAATCCTGTGTGTGATAACGTGTTATTCGCCAAGCATAAAGTTGCTGAAATCATTATTTTTCCCCTTTTCGCCGTGCCAGCATTCTTCATTATCTTCTTCATGTACGGATTATATGACGCCGGATAAAAATGGTAATAAATTATGAAAAATATGGATATGCATGCATCGCACAGTAAGCACACACAAAAGAACAGGATAATGGCTTTATTAAAAAGGAAATTGTATCATTACCGCATGGTGATTGCTTTTGCTTCTGGCAAAAAAGAGGATTTAATCTCATTTTTTGTTAACAATATTGTGCTTCAACACTGATTCATTATTTATAAATGTATTTCAATCATGATGAGATACTTGCTTACGTTAACAGTTCCATTATGTTGTTTATTTGTTCGTTATTCGCCTTCAATGTTAATTTTTTTAATTAAACACAAAGTTGTTTGGAATAGAACTATTATCTTATTAATATTTAATGTTAAATTTTCAGCTCGGTACCATGTTTTTCATGCACTGTAGTTTTCAGTGAAGTTAAAAAACGATTCAACTAGTTGCGATCGGTGTCCAATAAGAAATATAGTCTAAGCGTGTGATCTAATCCATTATGCACACGTCTGACAAGGGATGCACTTGACGTAGGAAATTGTAGCTTTTGATGCGAGCGATGGTTCTTGTTGCACGAGCGTTAGAGCTTTCACCTTCCATGCACTTCATCATTACCGACCACCTTCTCCTTCCTCTTCTCATGCTTACCATCATCATCACCCGAAGAAAAGACTGTAAACCGAGTGAACAAATTTGGTGTCAGCTGTGCATGTGCCAACACCTACATCTACAAGGTAAGCTGCTGATCCACTGATAGCGTATTTGTCCCACGAGTAACACCACGTTGCGTCACGTTAGTAGGGCTGATGTACCTGTCACATGGAAAATTTATCCTCGACGCATCACCTTTCGTGGCAATTTAAGGAAAATTCACAACCACTCTTATGCGGAAATAACCGTTAAGCCAGCAATCCCGGATACTTGAGACACACAGCCAAAGATTTAACTTTCCGATGGTTCACACATGTACTCATGAAGGTAGTGTTGCTGCTAAAACTATGCGAGCGGAAAACATTTCGTATACTGTAGAATCTGAACAATGATACTCGCTAAATGTAAAATATGGGTGTTGCCCAGAATGCATTGATGGAGACGCCTGGTAGTTGATTGGGCAATCTAATATAAATTAAATACTAAATCGTTTTCAAATGAGTTGATTCAATATTGTAGAAGTAAAAGATTTTAACATCACAATGTAATCAAGGTGTTGTTGTACATTCAGTATGACAAAAGGAGAAAATATGTGTTTATTGGCTACCAGGCGTCTCCATCGATACATTTCGAACAAACTTGTACAACGCGTATAACATGGTGTTCAAACAAAGTTCAAATGTACTACGGATGTTCAATTGTACGATATTTCTCACTTTTCTAGTTCTGACTTGTCATATAATTGAAAATGGCAACATCTTGAAGGTGCCCACCCAATCATGATCCCAGCGTTTATCTCTACGTCATTTTTCAATTTTGGTATAAAATATGGAATCTTTATAAAAGGGTTCAAGGACCTTTATCACACCTTCCTTTCAAAAGATACAGAACGAAAGTAAAAAAGGGACCATTTTTGTTTGTATATTAATTATACCGGTTGATCCTTGGTGGTTCAAATAGGTTGTATATGAATAAAAGAAACCGTTTGTTGAAAGGCGTGCGAAGTATTTTCGAAAACAGTTTAATAACAGAAGAAAAAAATAACGAAAAACACACAAATTAAATAGCCATGTGTGGCCTCATTTGCTTTCATATTGTTCATAATTCGAATTTATCTCCTTTAAGGCAAACTTTTTTTTCGCAATTGCAACAAATTTTTTCCGAATTAATCACATTGTCACAACATTATCTCAAACCATAAAATCATCATAGCGTCATATAACAAAACAAATATATTTGCTGAACCAAACTCATGTGAATCTCGTTTGCTCCAATGCTTCAATTGACTGAAAATGGAAACGGGGCGAATTTTTCTCATTTCCTCTATTTAAGCATTCACATCATTTTTCATTTGGTCTTTTCGACTAGCAAGGAAACGGGGACCTGTTTTTTACCACTCCATCTTCATCACTCGCTTCATTTCTGCCAACATCGTCACAAGTCATCAACGTTCCAGAAGACAATTTTTCTCTCCAACCAACGTGAACGATGTCTTGTCATCACTTTTGCGCGTTGAAACTTCCTTCGTTCGTTCAACTTTGCATGTAAATCACGTAGCAATTCAACAGTGGTCAACGATTCACATCGATGCGATTGTTAATAAGCTTTTAAGAGATCAATCATATTTTAGAGGTGTTACAGTGAGCTACGTAACAGATCAAAACATTTGCTGGAGTCATGTTGATAAACAAATATATTGTTTTCATACGTATAGTCAGCAAGTATTATTAATCAGTCTTACACAATGTTTTCTTTCCCTTTTGTTATGATGATTAAACTTCTATGCAACGTAGTTCATGCTGCTGAACAACTTCAAAATTAATTATTCAAAAACTAGTGAATGGTAACAGCATTCCATTTTGAATTCAATCGATTGCAATGCTTTTTATAAGACAGAAAACTTTCAGAAGTGTCACTGCACCGCGACAAAATTCCTTTAATATTCATTTATGCAATGCGACATTTCTGCAAACTTTCCAATTTCATACCTGTGTCGGTTGGGTGGTATTTATCGTCATTCCAAAGTACTACAAGCCACCATAATGTTACACGAAACCTGCATTGAGCCCATTACTTAAACGGATGGACGGGTTTGTTACGAATAACATGAAGTGGATTGAAGCAGAAAGATTTGATATTAAATAAGAGTTAAGTATGATAACGGTTCAAGTAAAATAAACATTAAATACTTTTTTTATTCTTTTTAAATCATGGCTTTCGTACGCTGGTGATGAAAACTAACAAAATGCAGAAAGTCGCTTCCAGTTCAGTGCAAACACAGGAGCAAACACAATGTAACACGCGCATCGTATGTTCCAATGGAGGCGCAATGTTGGCGATCAACAGAGTGCATCACAAAATGGTAAACTGGTAAAATGTGTAACCTGATATAAGCGAGAAAGGTAGACAGCTTGTGGCTTAACAAAAACTAACTTTACAACCCTTGCAGTGTTTACAACTCGCATCAAAACATTGGACCTGCAGCAAACTGCATCTCTGATACGGTACGCAGAACGAACCAGGATATCGTTTTATTCGAGCTACTACCTTGTAAAGAGAGGACTACTGGGAAGTTTTATTTATGTGATTGATTGTATGAAGCAAAATTGTATGCCTTCTCATTTCTGTATGTTGATTGTTTCTTAGAACTATTGCAGACGTAACATATTTTCCTCTGTAAACGGAATTCTTAAATCAATTGACTAAACAACACTACTTTTCACACTCGTATCTTGGGTAAGGACAGATTTTGTAACTGTATCAACAAAACTTTCATAATGAAGTGATTTGAAAAGTGTTTGTCGTTTTGACCAAAATCCAACCGGCCATTTGGTTAAAGTATGCAATCAACCTTTATATACAACCTACTATAATTTATCCCTTTAAAAGTTGTACGAAAATTCACTTCATTTGATTTCGCTGCCCAATTGTACTGATTACCATATGTTTTCATCAATCGTGTAGGTTAAATTTCCAAAATGGATGAACACTCGCTCAACTACGCCGTGTCAATCGGTTGAAAAATATTCATGAAGCTGATTGTAAATCCCGATGATTAAATGCAGCTGCCATTGTTCCCAGTCCGAAACCATTTAATGAGACATTATTTGCTATCATACACTGATCGATATTTACGCTTCAATTTTCTCGTATGTTTTAATCGCTGTTGATCTATCGTATGCAAATAATGAGAGGGATGAAATTTCATCAAACTGGACGGTACGAGGAAAAACCTGTATGTGTTGCGTTTTTTAAAGCAGCTTTTGAAAATGGCACAGTAACGTATTTGTGTAATACATACTACAGTTAAGCGTACTAGCAGTATCAGACAAATATTGAGTTTCACCCCTTGCTTAGCTTTTCCTGACCATGTTTACTGGGAAAGAAGAGCAAATATTGAGTACATCGGTGGCATCATATTGGAAAAATGCAATCTATATGATAATTATGCTCGTACCCACCATCAAATGCCATCACTATGATGTGCTGTGATATCATCGTTGAATGACATCACAGGTCATACCAGCAGAAAGCGAGAACATAGATGTGATACCAGAACGATTGGTCATTCTTTTCATACATTCCATATTAGCCATTCCATTTGAAAAGGGAATATGCTAGAGAAGTGCTTTCAACGGCTTGAAGTACACATCTAACTGACAACTTAATAATGTTTTATTGAATATTTCAATTTATGTTTTCATCACTTAAGTCATTAATGCTGACTTGCTAGTAAATTTGACATCAAACAGAAAAGATAAACTTAATTAATCTATTTTTTAGTTGTAATATAACTTATATTATACAAAAATTAAAGCTAACTGTTCGGTAAGTTCACTCTATGGCAGCCATACTGGAATTTGTCACGTTTACGCCATTTCTACACGTATCGCAATGCTGTTGCACTCCAGCAGCATGCAGAACAAAATCACGCCTCGAATGCCGGAACTAAACACGTGCCATTTTGTAAACCATAGTGCAAGGTGACCTGCAGATAGCGATCGGGATATATACACGTGCTGTTAATAGCCGTACGGAAACCAACATATAGGAAAAATGGATTGTTCAACGTAATTTTAAACGCTTATCACATGTTGAACTTTGGAAGTGAGATTTCCACCATCCTGTTGGGATTTATTAAACATTAAATACGTGCTATATGCAGCATATAAATAAACCATAACAAATCAGCTTTTGCAGAGAAAAGCGAGAAATGCAGGGTTGAATTAATCAAACCTGCAAGAATAAATTAGAGTAGTTTAATGAAACGAATGCATGAAGCCATACTTTGTGCTTTTCGTATGTTTTACATCAGCTCATCTTCCTTCTGTTGAAAAGCTTCGTGTCTATTGGTGCCTTTTTCATTCCGTCTGGTCAATAGTATTGTTTCATTGAATGAATTCCGACTTTTTGAGTCTGTTTAGATCGTACACAAAATGATACACTACACATGTAGTGACTGAAACATTTCGAACAAAGAGCTTCTCTTTCAATAGAGTTGGAATAAATCCAGATTCATTTTGAATTTCCCAATGAAAAGTCCATTGCTCATTTTTTGCTTCAGATGAAACGAATATAATGAAAGAATGGGGCCATATAAATGAGTAAAGGTTTTTTTTTGGGAGTTCTATAAAAACTAGGTTTTTATAAAATGTTACGCTTTCGGAACATCATTTGGAAAAAGATCATTCAACCAAAACCTTGTTCAATAAAGTGTTGGCAAACCCAAAATTGCGGCTTAGTCTTACAGCTATTTTAATAAAATAAAAGTTTATAGACGGGGCTGACAATTATCTGAAATTTAAACCACGTTCTAATGGTATTGGGAGAGAACTAGCTTGAATAAATAACCTACATAGAATTGTATAAAGTATGTTCTGCAAATTGTCAGGAATAAATGAAAAGAAAAGTGGCGTCAACAATTTCATGCTGGAGGTTGAAAATTAATCAATAAAGGTTATAAATAGCAATTCCTTTCGTTGCTCGCCAGTTGGATGCGCAAATCAAAGCAACAAAACTTAATTAAACCGCAATAAATCAATAAGCAGCTGCTAAATGGATTACGATGCGATAAACATACCTTTAGCCTATACGAAGAAGCATTATCTCTGAAATTGGGTTCATGGAGACACCAGGATTGGTAATAATTACAACTGAATTACACGATGCCGCATTCCACAGATAATGAGACTGGTCTTCTTAATTCTCGCTTCATAATGAATTAATTAATTTCATGAAATATACATTCTCGTCATAGTTTACATTAATGCAATCAAAATATTATTTCTAGGATGTCTCACTCGGGTAAAATTGCAGGAAAAGGACATCCATGTTCCTGGAGAAAAAAATATATAATAATTACGTTCGATGATTACAAACTTTCCATTGGTTGTACAACATTATTTTCAGACTTCTTTTAAGCGACATTATCACACAAAAAAAAAACACTTTTTTAACTAGTTCATGACTTTAATTTATAGGAAAGCTTATTTGTTTGCTCACTTAAATAGTTCGCTTTATTAAGTTTTCTTAATTACTGCAGGTGTGCTCTAATTTCTGGTCAAATTGCAGGACAAAGAATCCACTTTTTCGACTTGAACAGGAAGGCAAGCATCTACCTTTGGTCGTACGGATGGGAAAATCCGCATTGCATACTCAATAAATTCGTAAACCTACAAGCAATAATCCAACAAGAGCAGCAGTTGTGAGAATCCTGAGAGGTAGATAACTGTAACCCTGTTCAGAACATCCTCCGGGAGATCCGGGACTTGATTATTGAATGAAGAGAGAACAATGCTTACCTTAATGATAGTTTCGCTGGGTTTATCCTTCAACTAGCGTTAGAAGAAGATTACGCTATTAAAAAATCTTTACTTCTTGCATTTTCGATTAAATGAATTTTTGATTGTTTTGTATTTATCTATTTTCTCATTCTAGGTGAACTACAATTAAACTGAATGATTTTGTTTTATTCATCAAAAGTATGAAAATATTCTCGTAGTCCTTTTACATAAAAATCGTACGATTCTAACAAATTCTTGTTTTGCAAACCAACTTGAGAAGGTGTTACATTAGAAACGAACACGGAAATTGCTTCCGTATCGGAAACTGAAGCTTGATTGCGGTTCAATTTAAGATCTTTCGTCAGCACGTCTATTCTTTTTATGGTGATTTGTTACCTGGTGTTTTGTCGCCATTTCATCCGAAGCTACGCGATCGAATACAGCAGTACGAGGTATCGACATTGACAATCCTACCTTCCGTCGAATGGAATCCGAAAACGACTTTCAAATCATCACGTTGTCGTATTAACCGCTTTTCCGCAATTTGTTCATCTTGTCTACGGTTGTGGCATTTGGCCTTTCGCTTCAAAGTCTTCTTACGCCAAATTATCTGTATCCGTCCTTTCGGGTTTTAAGTTTCCTTTTTTAGCGTATCGCTTTTATCCATTTCCTATTTCGCCCGCATTTCTGCACTGCGTTGTTCCTCTACGCAGGTCGATTCTAGATCGTAGATTAAGGCGAACTTGTGTTCCACAAACATGACCGAGCCCCCCGATTTAAGGTCAGAACAAGAAGAAGGAAAGAAAAACACGATGGGAAAATGTTTCAAAGCTTCTGTACACTTTGAGAAAGACGATTTGGGAAAAGTTTCCCTCACGTTCGCTGCGAAAGGAAATTCAACCGGAATTCTGTCCGAATACCAATATCAATTCCATCCGTCTGTCCCTTCCAACGATCCGAAATGGCGCAGCAACATTCCACGGCCATCTCCGTTTTCGATACAAATCTCCATCTTGCCGTTTCTTTCGGATTGCTGAGTTTTACTGCTCTCACTCCTTGCTCAGCACTGACCACCAAGCAATTTTTGATGATGATGATGATGTTCAACTACGACTATTAGCTGGCAACGCATTCGGAAAAGCTAATGGAGTATGGTGCTATTCACAATAATGTTTCAGGAGTGGTTTACTAACTTCGACAACCAAGTGTGGGAAACTCGTTCTGTTCATCTGCTCATACCTAATGTCTCGCTTTTCACAATTACCAATACAAAATGAAACTGGAAAGAAGCTGCTAGTTTTGCATCCAGTTTTGAAAAGCCTTCCAAGTTTCAAGTCGACGTCTCTCCACAGCGATAAACCATCGACAACGAAGCTACCACATAAAGTGTTCCATAATTCCACAATACTTGAAACAGAAAAGTCATCACTTGTTTTATGCAGTCTGCACCCTACGTATGTGTGTCCTGTTGGAACATTAAAAACCATTCTGTAAAGATATGGAATATTGTTGAGAAGATATACTCGCCCAAACGCCCAGTTTTGCAGATGTAAAAACAGTAAAAGGTGAAAATAACTTGCAGATGGAAAGAACCAAAAGAGACACGGGAATTGCCACTTCAAAAGCATATTTTTCGTTTGGATTCGCGCGTTTGCAGAAAACTGTCACCGACAACGGATTGTGCTCCAGGAAGGTTTGGGAAAAGCACCGCACAACTGTGGTGGCAGAAAGCACAAGAGAAAGATTTCCGTTTTATCTTTTTGTCATTTTTGTGGTCAAATGCCTGCCGGTGGTGGACAAGCGTTTGGACAGGATTTCGCGAGCATGACAAAAGCCACACCGACAACAAATCAAATACACTGAAGTTAGTTTCAAAGCGAAACAAACCACTCGAGTGACTTTTGTTTCCCTTTTCTGGGTTCTTTGTGTTGTGAAATCGCCTTCTACCGTTTGCAAGTTGGTTTGGAAATTGCTCGAAATGTAATCCAAATAACTATTTCCGGCTTTTCGGTTTCTTATTCGATAAGAGTATGAGTGAATAAGAGTGAAATGTAAGTTTATGTAGCATTTGAACGTACATGTGGAAGGAAGTAGCAGCTCACTTCGTAGCTATGTATTACAGAAGAATTAGAATAACACCAAAACACCAAGGGTTACACTTTTATTGTACATGATGGATGCATAATTGAACAAACAAAAAGAGTACGGTTTGATTGGGAATTTGAGGAGCAAACAACTTCTTTTTGTTTGCCATGTTTTGCTATCGATTGTCTCGTTATACTCTGTCACTAATTATTATTTATCTGTTACATAGATATGGAACAAATGACTTCTCCTAAGAAACCATCGCAAAATGATAGATTCCGACCTTTGAACAAAAGATTTGACAACTACGTCACGTAATACACCTTTCTGAGCAATTTGAAATACTGCTGCATTGCGTCAGTGAACAATACCCGAAGTATATTTGAAAATAATTCTACAATACAGTGAAGTTTACTCAAAACAACAAAAATCTTGCATGTCTGCTTTTATCGTAGCCATCAGAAAATGAAGAATTCCATCTACACATTTGGTGATTTTGGAGGCCTGACCATGAGACCTACAGTGTCGATGACATGAATCATGAACATGTGCATCAAAGAACTTCAATTTTTGATTGCCAATATGTGCAAGTTCTTCTTTCCATGACACTCAATTACTTCCAAAACAAGAGCACATCGAAAAGGTTCCAATATTGAGAAGAAAGCAGTGACACTAGGTATATAGAAGATATTTGGGACTATTTCTGTGCTGGAAATGATAAAGCGTGCTGTGTATCATTAATTGAAATTGGCGCCAGTGTCCAGATGCACTGAGAGATGTCACTCATTTGCTACGATGTCCAACGTACAATATTGAGCAATAAGGTGATACCTCACAACGGAATTTCTAATAGAGTCGTATCGAGAACTTTATTAACCAATGCGTCTCGCATCGAATTTGCGCTATGCAATATTGCAGTGCAAGTTGAATGTATTCAAACATAATGTCGATATTGATCTTGTTTCATTACACTACTTATGTCATAACTCTTGTTGCCAACATTTTTTGACGTTAAACATTTATTCATTAATGCAAGTGGGAAAAAGCAATATATTTGAACAATAAAACCCTTTATACAATACGATCTCTTCACAACATCGATCCTATCAGCTTTACAATGTAACAATATGCATCTGTTCGATTGACCACTGGTCATCTGGCATTCGAATTGCACACACTTCCTTTCATAACTCTTTTTGCATGCTGATATTGGTCCAATGAATATGAATAAAACGAAACATCCATACACATTATTGCAATGATCTCAACAACGATATCAATTCAAATGGAATACCTATCGCACTCAGCTTACCATTCTGGATCTCTTGGGTGGACTGCAACACTGTCCGATTGCATGATGTAAGGACCAGTTATTGCCTTAAATGACTCAATGAGAAGCGTTCAATCGGAACATTTCTTCCTGTACGATTATTGATTCTCAATTCCAGAAATGATTCCTACAGGCTGTTGATGCTTGTCAGTGTCCAAGATTGCGGATACTTGAAAGGGTTTGCTTGCTTGACTACTTTACCAGAACCAACTTCATGTGCGATGTAATTTATATGATAATTTGAGGATACAAGACACAACACCCAAGAGGCATGCAATAAAAGAAAATGCCTGATCGGTATGAAAAGCGATTGAGATTAGGTTGCAGCATAAGAAAACATTGTTGGCAGAATTTTCCTTGCACGTAAGTTAATAAACTACACGCTAGTAGCTGATTTATTTATTCGCATGTTATAGAACTAAACGAGCTTGAGGATTGGTTTTAGTAAAAAGTGAACATGTTCAATAATTATCGGTGGACAAAGCGTCCTTTATAAATCTTTTCAGACTCATTGTTCGTTCGAATATAATTCACTTTTACTGCTTTAAGATTGTCCCGCTCAAGTTGATGAATGTACGTTACTGTAGTTTATTTCTATACATAAACTTAATCATCTTCAATGTACTACACCTTACAAACGATGGACAGCATCAGAGAGATTGCGTGATGTGGCGCAAAAATGATGAACTTCTTTTGGCTCATTGTTACAACAAGGATAATGGAAGGAATGGTAGAGGAAGCGATAGTTTGTTTTGATTTACGGCAGTGGAGTTCTAGGTATTGATTAATAGGATTCTCATGCTCACAGGTTCTTAAGGCAAAGAAGGTGATAAGTAACAACAATGGTCACGCGAGGTTGGTAATACAATTTTCAGTACATTATCAATAGAAAGAATAAACGGTAGAATACACAAAAGAAAATTTAAACTTTATTCAAAAACTGTTTAGCAAAATTGCCCGCCCAGTTTCAGTAGGATTAAACCTACATGCCAGTTAAATCAGGTTCCCAATAAAGTTTTCTCACTTGGAAAATACTGTAATGTATTGCTTCTGATAGTTGGTATAGATTCTTTTCGCTTGAACATAGTAACCTGATTGTATTTCATGACGCTCGCTCGTTGTGCTCTCATGAACAAAACATAGAGCTGCTCAAAAAATTTAATCTTCTCATCCGATTCAGAGCTTTTCACAATATACAAGCTACAAAAGCAGATTCATCGATGTAAAATTTGAAACTAACCATTTGTTTCAAGCCGCATTTACTCAGACAATGTTCACTATTAGAAAGAATATGTTTTCATTTGCATAATCGCATTAAACTCGATGGACAAACGAAGAGGTCCTTCTTGGGCTGACATTTCCGTAAATTTAGAACGATATAGGCATACGTTGAGTTGTGTAAACAATTTCTCAGAATGAGATTGGACTGAGAAGAATGAATGATTTGTTTTAGAATTTTCGTACTTCGTTGGTGCATATCCAGACATTACGAACCTGTT
>KB663721.1:8101619-8114320 GCA_000349025.1 Anopheles minimus
GGAGAGGTTGCATCGCTTGCGTAAGATGCCATCTTGAATTAGGCAGATAGACAGGTCAGATTAAGTGAGGCAGCAGTCGTGATGTAGCGACACCGAAACAACTGCACCACACTTGGAGGGACAATGTTGGGAACCTTATAAAGGTTGCACGATAAGGTCCCAACGACCTGTCAGATTTGGGAGGAAAAGAGAAGTACAGCAGATAGAAAGAAAGAGACAAAAAATGTATATAAACAGCCGCAGGATACGCCTGCGGCTCATAACGCGACAGAAATAAAGACCAATTTTTTGGCTATTGTATACGGCAAAAGAAGCTTTATCACTTTGATTCGCGCTATCACCCACGTTAGGACGACCGACACGCGGCGTTTTCTAACAATACCAGAAAACGCAAATATCCGATATCTCCTATTATTGTCATACAGTAGAATGTTACATTAAAAATGAAACGAATATTCAATGCGCGCCTCAAAAGCGAGGTAAATAAAGAAAGTTGATTGTTTATTTGTTATTGTAACTTTGTATAAGAATCAATTTAGCAACGTAATCCTTTGGTTCGTGTAAGACGATGCTTTTGCTTAAAATATGGTCAAGGTCATATAAACTTACGTCTTGCAAGAAAATCTTCTTAAGTTTCCTTTTTTTTCGAGTCATTTTTAAAAGATTGTTTTCCCACAAAGAGTTAGCCCTAGTACAAGAAGAAAGAACAGTGAACGGGTGCCGTGTAGCCGTTCGCTCTGTTATGCAAATCGGAAAGTCATGTTCAATAAAAACGGGCGAAAAACTCTTTCACACTTCTTTTGTTGGTTTTCATCCCTAATCCAAAGTCAAAAGCTGTGTAAAATCTCATCGTACAAGCGCGCTCGCTGAAACATTCGCTTAAGACGCCTTTTGTCTACATTAATTGAACTTCGACGGATTTCCTTGCGAAATCAATTGCAAATCACTTTGGATGCAAACGATTATGCTAATAAGGGTCGTGGAAAGCGAGCTTTGATGGAAAGAAAGGGGTTTATACTGGCTGTTCAATCTTTTAATCCCATCTTGATTGGTGCAACATTGGGATACTTGAAAGTCACGACCAGTGTATTATTAAGCTGCGAATAATAAGATAAGCTGGTAGAAATTCATGCTTTTTTTCACGGTTTGTTATCGTTTATCATAAATGTAAATGTACCTTGTTCTACTTTTAACAAATAGGAAGAATATTTAAACATAATACAAACCCTAACTTTTGCTTAGTACATAACGTACTTATTACAATAAGCTTTTTTCAATTGTAGCTGCAACATCCAAACACAGATAAATCTGGAATGATTTTCTCTTTTTCTACCATCAGCATTCTCATCTCACGTCATACTTCTCTTCAGGGATGTCAAATTTGCTCACCAATTTTCTCTCAGCGCATGGATGGTGCGGATGTTCCTCGGTTCATCCACATTTGGCAGTTTTTAGTACAGCCCGATGCATATACGCTGATTGTATGGTTTGTGTCGTGTGCAGCTGGCCTACCAACAGAAACAGACGTTTGGCATAGCCGGTAATGGACGATGCCGAACGGGAAGTAGTGTCAACATTGCGGAAGTGATAAGTTACCCAAAAGTAGTTTAACTCAATTGTGGAAGTGGACGTAAATGTGCTGTGGTGTGAAAAACAGTTTCAACACGATGTGTGCAAGTTGATTGATTTTATGGCATGGTTTCAAATTATCGATAACGAATTACATACAAAATAAATGAACGAATCTCAAATTTGCACAAAATAAATAATTTGTGCTGTAGTGAAACTATGTAAAACGATAGTACTTTTTAAACAGAATCGACTTTTCATATTAACTTTCATGAAGTGTTCTACAGCCAGTCAGTCTGTCATGTCATGAGTTATTAAATGTGAAGAAACAAGTTAATTACCAGTCTGTCTTATTATTGGAATTGCGATTAGAAACGTTAAAAAATCAATAAACGATCATCCAGTATGGTTGTGTTAGAATCGTGTATTTGCGCTAGACGAAGCTCATTTATTACTGGAAACAAGAGAAAAGTGGCCAACCATTACAGAATTAATCACCACCGGTGCAAGAAGCAACGCGAGTCGTACGCAATTTACTTGCAATTCAATCTCATCGAAATAGGGTCAGTAATTATGTAGCAATTAGCTACCGACATACTTCGAATAATGGTGGCAATCATTTACTCGCCTAAGATTCATTAAGATGGGGCAAAACATAATTAACGATCACAAACATCTCTAATGGTACGTATGTTTCGTTTTATTTTGAAGTTTCACATAATGTTCCTATTGTTGTTTGAAGGGTGGTTTTTGGAACCTTAATAAAAAAAAAACATATTTGAGCAGAACCTTCAAAACACCTTTTCTGCTCCCGAAAAGGAGCTTAGAGATAACCATGCTGTCAACTGATTTGCTTGAGCAAAGAATGAATAGCAACAGATTGTTCTCACCAAAACATATGGCTTATTTCGAAGCAGGTCCTTTGAAATGGTATCCTCACAGAAAAGGGTTTCCTTTTCAGATATACAACATTGTCTTTTTCCCAAGGGACCAGTATGATAAATTTCATCCTATTATTTCAAAAATTTTAGAATACAGTCCAGCTGATGAAATGGTTGTAGAGAAATAATTCTATTTTTTTTGACAATTTATTTTATCTTTTCTGTTTCATATTGTGGTTTCTCGTTCCAATAATTTAAAAGACGGGATATCACTCATAACTAATGAACAATGAGCTACAACCACTTTGCAGTTTAACTATCAAGCTGTAAAATGGTCAAGTTTCACATCAAGAAATCATTTGAATGCTTTTGTTTGCTTTTTTGCTTAACAGTGAATATAAATCATAAAACACCAACCAACACAATCCAAAACAAAATAACACTCATGTTCATCATCCTTCGTCTTGAATAAACACGTTCGCTGGTTGTAGTGCTTCATCATTCCCATTTAAAGTGCTTCCTTCAGATAAAACGTGATTTATGCTTCAGTAATCGGCTTAAATTCTTGGAAGCATTAACCATTCCACTGTATCCACTGTGCCCAATAATGCTCTTCTTCATTTGTACATTACGCTTAATCCTTCCATTTGTTTATGTTCAGCGTTTGAGAGGTGAGAACAAGCAGTTTTTGCACCAATAATGTTGTGCCACATTCATCCAACCACCTGCAAGTTCAACCACACACACATACAAAACCGAAATATGATACAAACCAAACACGGGGTTTCCACGTACTTTCTCTGTGCGCCGTAGAAAAATCTCTCCATGCAGTTCGGGCGAGTGGAAATATTTTCATTCCCTACATTTTGCACCACATTCGCTTACCTTCGAAAGTATGATCTGTATCCCATTTATTTTCGAGGCTGAAGAAGTTTACCAACGGATGATACATCCATTTCGGAATTTGGTAAATTTTTTTTTCTTTTCAAACTATTTCGTTTTCGTTACGCATTATGGAACTCACGTCCGAAAGGTGTCGGTTTAAAAGCTTTTCAGATGTTTTGTTAACCATCACCTTTCGTCGTCCCAATGCGATCTGATGAAGCGAATCGTGTTTTGAATAAGTCTAAAATGTATGATGCACGGTTAAAAATATCATCCGATAGTTTATGATCTCAAGCAAAACTTGTTTCAATCTGTAGTAAATTAACATATGAATTTTAAAGTATTGGGATAGCAATAACATTAAAGGATATATCCGTCAGAATATTTCTCTTAATTCGATTTGATTTGTATTTGCAATATTTCGATTCCAATTAATGTCATTCGCTGAGCTCAGTTTTGGAACGTTTGTAAGATAACGTCAATGGAGAAAGACAGTTAGAATCTTAGAGATAGAATGAATACCTCTACTTTAGATATTTTTTTAAAATGCCGGAAAAGCACTAAACTTTATACATTTCAGTTAAACTATGCTAAGATAATATTTACTGCTCTGTTCAACGACTACATAATATGATGTAACAGAGCATACCTACCATTTAGCACCAGATACGCTCTCTTAATAGTTGTTTTAGTTTAGCAAAATTAACACGTGTTTTACTGCCACACGCTTAAATTAAACACATTTCATTGTCCCAGGAAGAATGTAAACAGCGGAAAATCAATAACGCTAATTTTGTTTGGAGTGAAACTTCGAACCGCAATCTAAACAAGATAAGACTCATTTGCTGTTCGGCATTGCTGGAGGCATGTCGTGAAACCTTATACATCATTACAACAGCATCCTGCTAGAGTATGAACTGAACGTCTCACCGGTGTGTGTTCGTCACAAATAAATTCTCACAGATTCATGTTTGGAGTAGATCAAATGAGTTTTGATATTCGTCGTAATGTCGTCGTTCGTACGGGTAATTCAGTTTGAGTTCTAAAATTTCCACCGTCTGTTATCAGATGAAGAGACTTACCAAGAACAGCATTCTACTTCACAGCAGCAACGACTAACAAAAGATACCGAAAACAGTGAAGATGATTTGAAGGTAACATGCCTTCGAATGAAACTGTTTCAAGAAGGTTGACATACAAGACAATGATATATAATGAAACCGTACAATATATTTCCAGAACGACAAAAATATGCGCCAAAAACAATCCTCTCGGAACATGTCCTACAGAACTTGTATCTTCAGTCTACCTACATGTAGGCATACGATTTCTGCAAATGTTTTGCCAAAACGAACGAGGAAATAAATTGAATTCTTCAGTACTTTCTGTGTCTTCGAGCGGAACCTCGTCTCATCACCGTGAAAAGAAAAATAAAGGAGTATCGTACTCATGACGCCCCTCACCGTTTCATGGCAATAAAAATATAGGCTGCGATGCGAGTTCCGTACCGGAACATCTCTCTGCTCACAGCAAATTAAATTAAATTTAGGCGACTTGTTTTGCATTAATTGAATAACGAGCACATGAACAAAAGAGTTTTTTTGGGAGTTGCCGAGCAAAAGCAATTAAGGGTGTATAATTTATGCGGTTCACTTTGTTCCACTTTAATGATGCCACAATAAGAAGAGAACAGGGCATTGTTGAATTATCAGTCAGCTGGAAGTTATAAATTCATGTACAAGAAACATGAAACCAGTTGTTTTTATTTATTCTAATCAAATTTGAAAATGTGTAACTGCATGCTTTGCTATTTGAAGTATTTCGGAATTAAATAACTTTGAAATTAATATCGTTATGAACATACTCTATTATAAATCCCCATTACATAAAGCTGGAATAGCTCGCTTAGAAACCCTGGTTCAATTAAATTCCTCCGATAGCTACGCCATCTTCGAACGCCGCATCCTACAGCATGCTGATCTTGCTAATCAAACTGCCAAATTACGCTTCGCGACAATGCAATAAAATCGATCCAATCGACCTATGATGAAACCTCCGGAGGCAGATAATATTGTTTCATCAGCGCATTATGTGGTGCGAGGCGGATGTTTGATGTTGTTGCTGACATTTCCAACAGCATCCAAAACACATCCGTAACACGGTAATTCCCAGGTATAAACGGTAAGCGTGAACACGGTAATGGGATTACTTTCCACGGCTTCAGCCTCATGTAGCGTGCATCAATATTCTAAGCCTTGGAGAAAAACATCCCCATGCCCTTTAGTTTCGTACTGATCGGTACATTCATACGGATGAGCCAACGTAATCATCCGATGCGGAAGAAGCACCTCATTTGGGCCTCATATTTTGGATAATAATTCAATTTGTCTTACAATATTACTCCGCCTGCATCGGAGCACCTGTGTCGCAGTTGATGAAAGTTTATTTACTTACGAGAAATTCAGCTCAGTTACACAAGTCATTTCGTTCCGTTTTATGTTTTCCACGCCGTTTCATTTACTCCCCCCAGAATGTATCATCTGTTAACTTTTGATCATCCTTAACTGTCTCACGTGATGTATAGTAAATTTATCAAACATCCATCCAAACATTGTATCGTGTCGTCTCATCGTTCCTTTACCCGTTTCCGTTCACAGTTTGCAATCAATTTTCGCGCGGCGTGTTCGCCATGCTTGGAGCCGTCTCGCCGGATTCCTTCGACACGCTGCACTCGTACAGCAACACCTTCCAGATGCCATTCGTGACGCCCTGGTTCCCGGAGAAGGTTCTCACACCGTCGTCCGGCTTTCTCGACTTCGCTATCAGCATGCGGCCCGACTACTATCAGGCCATCATCGATACGGTGCGCTACTATGGTTGGGATCGGATCATCTACATGTACGACTCGCACGACGGTAAGTGAGAGTTGCTTTTTCTTGTCTAGGTTATCACCGACTGCATCCCACAGCTCGTCTCGTCATCACGTCAAAGAGGAGGTTGATGTATGCGTCATGCTATTCCCACACCAAACCTCATAAAACAGCGTGCGCTGGCAAGGCTTATGAAATATTCCGGAAAGGAATTTATTAGATCAGCAATTTCACGCATACCATAACATTTATTATGTTATGAGGGGGGTTATATGGGTTATGAGAAGATATCTAGTGAAAGTTTAGTTTAATGAGCAGATAGTTACACCTAACGAAGGAGAATGTGAAAAAACAGCCTTGTCATTCAATAACTTTGTCATGTTGTATGACATATTTACTGAAAACTTGTTATGCTTTAAACTAATTATGAAATCCTTATTTTGGAATCTACAATATCTTCCTTTTACTTCATGAATCTTTGCATCGAGAAATATAAATTCTTCAGCAAAACAAGACTCGGAGCTCTACTAATCGATCTTTATTGTTTCATGAACCCGAGTAGTGCAGAGTCGTTCTACTGACCGTCAGTTTTTGCAGCTGGTTTCAATCATCCAGTCTATTGAACTAAGTGTTCTCCGAGTGCGATAAAAACTCCAACCCCCTAAAGCTTCTGTTGTCGATACGCTTAGAGCGCAAGAAGACAAAGATGGAACTACAACAAAACTTTGCATTTTAAAGAAGGTTTTTCTGCGAAGTGGGTTAGAAAGCTTCGAAATGTGTGGAGTGCAAAAACAGGAAGACTCAATGGTTCTCATGCAGTCAAGCGAATGAGCCATATCAGATGCGAGGATTGCTTTTGTTATTTAGTTTATATTGTACGATTGATAAGGCAAAACCTACATCACAAACAATGTTAATAGTGAAGAAAAACATTTTATTGGCTGCAATTTCTTGTGCGACTGAGTTCAATAAGTCTTTAAATAATTTGCTGGTGTCTAATATATTAGGTTCTTGTTTTTTTTTTGTTGTAAAGGATATTCCCAAGAGTTATTATGCATATACTGATATAAGTTTTCAACTCTGAATTTACAAAGGTGTCCACTAAGGTATCCAATTTATTTCTTCTTTACCCAAAGAAATGGATATGAAGATAATATAACATATGGAAATGCTATACATAATAAAGTCTCGTATGTTGTTCTATGATTAGGCAAGGTGATTGCGCCACAGCACATGGGAATAATATTTTGCTTCAATGACAACCTTACCTGCAATGAGTCTAGGTACAGTCTGCATAGACATCTAATTTCATTTCTATCATGCGCAGACTTTGACAAAACTCCAATTGAAAGACGAAGACCAGTGAGTGCTCGGCTTTGAGGTTGTCCAAGCAAAACATATAAGCTTAGGCCGGCAGGGCAGCTCATCCAGCTTTTCCTCCATTTCACTCCGCTCACTCACTGCAACAGTGCAGCAGAATGAAACAATTCGCCAGCACAACTTCCATCGGCCATAAATTTGCTGCCGGGAGAAGTTTTCTTGCCCTGAAACCACGATACCCGGTATTGAGGCCTTAAAAATACATGCTCTCAATAAATATTCTCCAATACCGGCACGAAACCGATCAAACTACCATTGTAGCTATGGAAGCTACACTCAATAACTTTTGCCGACAACCAACAAACCCTTGGGCGCTGGCTGCATCTCCAGAGCAGTGATCCACTCGGGGGAATGGAAGTTTATTCTTCCTGCTTTGAGCAAAACCACTGCGTAGAACGCTGCGGAAGGCGAAATCCGTTGAGAGAGGTGAATAATTGTTTCATCATTTCATTGCACCAATCCACACGTATCTACCAAAACATTCGTATAAGCATGCTGTTTGTTTTGCTCCCCATAAGCTAACATGGCGCTGAGGTTTATAGTGCAAAGAAATTGTTGCTTAAGGAAGGCAGTCTTTGTTATTCATGATGTACATTAAGGCTGTATAGCTTAAATTTAGTAACTTAAGGGTATACTTAATCTACAATAATATTCACATTGTTTGGAAGACATTCAAACTTGCTTGCTCCAAACCGTGACAGGACCTTACCCCCGGTGTACTCAGCTGAAGGAAGACTACCTTAACGTTGTGAGAAACATATAGTTAGATCATTATTAAAATTATTTAACAAATTTGAATGTCTTCAAGTTTATAAACCCACGTCCATTGAAAAATTGTCCTAAGGTTACTATCCAAATTCTTCTTACAACTTAGACTTAATGGACTGTTCCAATGAACATTAAAATTCACAGAAATGAAAATGAGACGGAATGATTCAATGTTCCAAAGTTGCGCCAAATTCCTGGAATTCGTTATTAAACGAAACGTGAAGCCGATGGCTTTACGGAAGGTAAGACCAGCGCCTGCTTGAGCATAATTCAGACGCGGTAAGCAGTTATTGAGTTTGCTGTTTTACTTTTGCTAACAGATCGTTAAAAATCGATTCCACTAGAAAACCAGTAGGCAAACATAACCCACAACGTTCGCATTGAAGGCAGATATCACAACTGAAAAGTGTCAGTTAATCGGAAACGTTTTGGTAAGGGTTTGGTGTGAGTGTTTTCTATGGTTTTCTAGGTTATCGTTCAATTGACTATCGCTTGGATTGATAAATATGATGATGCATTAAAAGTTATTCAAACAATCTATCAGGACGAAATATTGCATAACGGATAGTAGCCCTATTGAAAGTGAATGTCAATAGATCGTTAATTTCCAAAGAATCACTTTTAATGTGGAATCAGTATTATACTGTCGCCTGAATACGTATTTACCTTGATAATAAATTATTTATTTAATTACATTCCTTTGAAATAGTGGTTAGATTCATTTTCAATACAGCATAATTTTTGAGTACTTCTATGGACTCAAGATTTTTCTCGGAACGGAATGTCATCATTAAATTACTACCTAGTAGTATTCATGGGCTGAAAACATTTTTCAGTAACCCGTTCAGAATACGTTCTACTATGTGAGTATTCCCTTATCTACGCACGAACATACAAGTATTTAGTTAGATTCGTACATCATTTCCTTGTTTTATGCACGACAGCGCATCGAGATAAAGCAACGGTTCAAGCCATCTCTCTGGGATGTGGGTACAATATGCAGATGCATTGCATGTGAATTGCAACAGAATATACTATGTCTGGTGAGGATACGGTTTGGGACACTGGGATAGGAACAACTTTTCACACCGGAAACACCATTTGCAGACCGAAACACAATGGAACCGATGATCATACACAAACAAGCACACATGTCCAGGAACAGCCCGAGATACGCTCGCACCTTGACGCCTCTTTGCTCGGTGATCCCGGCTGTTGTCGGACCCGGGTCGTTCTGCTCTTGCGGTGTTTTCTCGCCTGATGTAATTAGTATGAGAATGTCGTCCAACCGAATAAATAAGCTCTTTTCCGCATTCATCCGTTATTTTCCCGGCCATAATCCCACAGTTCTTCCCGTCCCCTTCCGTACTCCATTCCACTCCGTTTGTTCCGTACTTTATCATCGCCATACTGCTGCAAATGCTAAGCCGTCGTTACTGCGTCGTGGAAGGAAATTTGCGAGCGAAAAACTTTAGCCCATCGTTTGATCGTGTCTGGTTTTTCTTTTTGCTAGCTAGCATTTTCACCGAGCATTACATAGCATACCGTATCTACGCTGTATCATTGACACCTCATGCACTAGGTCGAGTGTGAGAACACAGTGTTCTCTCCCACCAGCTAGTGTCGAGGTGTTAAACGAAGTGCCAAAGCTGAAAAAGCCGGATTAGGGGGGAACGCACAAACTACTACAGCTACAAGCGTTCGAAAGAGAGAGTTTTCCGAATTCCTGGGTAATACGTTTGAGGTGATGTTCTCACTTTCCTCATCAAATCCGCCTTGTACCAAGGAATCGATGTGTGCTGGGGAGGGAAGCTTTGCAATTCCTACATGTTCCAACGCATCAAGTAGAGGAGCTAAAACAAACACGAACATGTGAGTTTCAATTTGTGATGATTTTCTATTCGGGGATATTTGGGGGATTTTATAAGATGAATAAGAAGACGAACTCATTGTCGATGGATTGAGTCTTACAAAAACACAGCTATATTAGATTAATCTGTAGTAACTGAGCGTTTTAATTCTGATTTTTACTCGAATAAGTTTTCGATCAGTATGGAAAGAAGCTTTTATTCTTTCTTTAGCCTTGAACTTGTCTTGAATTGACATTCGTTAAATTGAAGAGGCATCATTAATAATTGCATATTTCCTTCAGTTTGTGATCTTTTCATTACAAGCAAGACAGTGGATGCTTTAACGAAATATCCTCCAGATCGTTATCTCCCTTCGGAATTCTAGTTAGAAAAGAATTTTCAAAATTAAACATCCCCAAAATGGACTCGCTACTGAAACTCATCAATCATTTCAACCTTCAAGCTTCATTTCAATCAAGAACAAAATGGGAAACTGGAACGACAAGTAGCGGGACAATCGAGGTGGATAGATAGTCAAAACATCGAAGAAGTTCTAGCAAAACACCACCGTTGGACCAGTTTAAATTACTGTTCGAAGAAGACCGAACAAAAACAAATACCATGCTGGGTATAATATTCTCGCTTCATTTTTCCATCCATCTGGGAACTTTGCACGTCTAAACCGTCCTTTTGATGCTTCCCGATTCAATCAATTTCATCTTAATTACTTCGGGAAAAAGGGTTCAAAAGGGGCCGGTGAGGACTCGCAGCCTTTCCCTAAAACAATTCGAACGGCATGCCTGTGATTGATATTTTAAACCTGCAGCGTTTCTTTTTTGTCACGTGCCAACGCCTAATTAATCGCGAAAAACCTACATCAGGTAAATTTCAACACCTGTTTGATACAGAGAACTCTTTTTCACACTTTGTTCGCTATGGAGAAAACATATTTATGATTTATAAAATATAAAATCAATATTAATAATTCACTCATTTTAAAATACTTAAAGAGATTGTTTGCGAGCGTATAATTCCAAATTCAAGACACCCAAACAATGTTCTTTAAAGGCAAAGGCAATTGAGCTCCATCACATCATAATTTACTTTAATCGAGAACTAAGCCACCAGCTCTGGTTTCACTTTAAAACCCACAATGGCCACAACCCAAACACCACAAGCGGGACCACAAATTCACTTTTTATTCCACCACGTAGCTTTAAAGGAACGTTGTTTTCAAAAGCCGATTCTTGAACTTGTTTTTTTGCTATTCTTGATGTTTTTAAATCTCTTTCGTTCTTTTTGTCATTTTCTGTCCCCTGCGTTGTTGATGTTTAGCTGGAAGGCTCCCTTGAAAAAGTCACGCTCACCCTTTTGTTCCGTCGTGCTGAGCAACTTTTAATTCAATTTAATTTAATTTATTTCATTTTGTCATGCACTAATATTACGTATGAATGTTGGTGTTACTTCCACTGGAACGCGTTCACTTCCGGAAGCAACCACCATGGCGCTAGACAGCGTCTTTTCATATCTTCGACACGAAGGGAAAGTTCTTCCGCTTCCGAAGCTTTCAAGCAGAGAAAATTCTTTATCATCCCTTTCTGTCGCTCCGTTTTTCTTTAGCGCCACACGATGTCCCATGCTTTTTCTACGCGCTGTGGGTGATTCTGATGCCACTTACACAAGGATTCCGTGAAGAAATTGGGTTTCCAAAACACACACACACAACGTACAAAGAGAGAACTAATGGACAAAATTTACCTTTTCTGCTCCACTTTTAGTTTCCTGAAACGAACGTGAATGACTATATTTTCCTGAGGTTATGTTTTCCCCTTTTTCTACTCAACTTCATCCACATTCGCACACACGGTGTTCAAAAATCAGACTCGTACTTCGAATTCAAGTACAGTTTTCCGCATAGTGTTTCCAGACACATATTCTCGTCCTTGGCCTACCGTTCATCTTAATAGCGCTGGTGATAATGGCGAAAGCGAAAGAGAACCATCATCAAGAAACGGTGATAGTAGGTTTGCAAGGAATGGCGAAACTGGAATTTTATTCGCTCTTGGTAGAAAAATGCTCCTTACACAATTCTGGCACAACTTTACTAAGCCCTTCCGGGATGTCTTTTGTTCCCAGGAGTCACCCGTCAGCTTTTTGTGGAGCGAAACCCAGTAAGAGAAAGCTACCAAGTTCCAGCTACACTCCACTCTAGCTACTTTTTTGTTTTTCGATCTCAGTCTATCAGATCGGGTGTCGGGTTCTATCTACCTATTTGGTTAAACCGGTTTATTCTACTGGCGTCCTTTTCTAGACTTAGCGAAGGACACAGGAAACAAGAGAAAACAGTGCCTAAGGCTTTAATTCAATACAATTTATTCTCTGTACGTATGCCAATTTTCATTTGTCACCCTTGAGCCATAAGCCCGATGTGTCGGAGTAAAACCCATTTGTCCCACATTCGGGATAGAACCTAAATGCGCCATGATTGGAAGGATACG
>KB663721.1:8136304-8163303 GCA_000349025.1 Anopheles minimus
AAGCAGAAGCCGAGCGTATTTAGCTTCCTCAATCCGCTTTCCAAAGAGATCTGGGTGAGTAGTAAGCGTACGCGTGTTCCGCGTGCTGGAGTTAAGGACGGACTAATGAGTGCTACCGAAAACCGTGACCCGTGGCAACAGGAACACGAGCTTTCGGTGGTGTTATGTCATCCTCCATCAACCTCAGAAGCGAAATGTGTTTGAAGTTACCTCCTGAGGTTGTCAATAATGCAGTTCTCCTCACCAGCTGCGTTATCTAATACTAATGCTGTGTTTGCGATTTCCGTTCTTCCAACATCCAGGTCTGCGTGCTGTTCAGCTACGTCGGTGTCAGCATCGTCCTGTACATAGTGTCACGCTTTTCGCCCTTCGAATGGCGACTAGTTAATTATAACGGTAATTAATTTCTCTGTCCAAAGGAACGGACACCATTTCACCTTTTCGGAAGTGTGCCCTGCCCTTGAGGGATGCAGTGTATTTCCGCCCTAGCACAGGCGCTACTTCGTTCAAATTCGAAGGCATCCGATGGCGCACGGCACGTACCATGCCGCTCGCATTCGGATCAGTTGTGAACACTTCCGGTTGGAAAATACTGCATCTCTCGCATGGACGCACAAAAGACGTAACTTATCTCATATGTTTTCCTTCCTTTGTGCTTCAACGAGCGATCTGTATATTTAAAAGTATGCAACATAGGAAGCTTGCATTAAGCTTTACCAATAATCGCTTTGAACACAAGCAAAGCTTGAACATTAAGCTTTTAATCGGTCCATGTCCAATTTTCCGGTTTTAAAGATTAAAGTATGATAGATTTTCACTTACTCTTTCGCTTAAAAAACTATTTTGTGAATAATTTCTCTCATTTTATTGCATTTTTTCATAATGAATGTTATAAAAACGATTCTTAAATTGTATATTAATGAAATTTTCTTTCTATTTCTGATGGACAACAGGAATTGGTTAATGTACACTATGATATCAACAAATTCTAAACTATAAATTAACGATTTATTTAGTAAGTACAACGCTTATGAATATCATGAAAAGAATGATCGAAAGGGAATATAATTAACGTCTTTTTTCTCATTATTACAGCCATAACACCACCATGCTTGTTTTACAAGACCAGCCCATAGCCTCCAATGAGATATAGCCAGAATGATTTACAGCTTACAACGACTGACAGTATCAAGTTGTTTTTATTTGACAATCAGTTCAATAAAATCACTAGCGAATTACTAATTCATAATTAGATCCGATATTAAATGAGATTTAATATGCAATTGGGCTAATATAATAATTATCTGGTCATATTAAAAAAAATCCTGTTTAATTGTGAGTTACTCGAACAATGAATAACACAAATTAATAATACTTAATTTAAAAATAGTATGATTACAAATTTTTTTAATAGAATGGTTTCATCTGTTGACTAGATTTGTACAGTTGTTTTAGATATAATCGAAAAAAGGTCGAAAATTTAAAACCCAAACGATGGATAATATCCAGACACGGTAATCAATCTGTAAACAGCTGAGTTTTTCAGTTCGTTGATTTTCGTGTTTCGTTAACAATATACGATGGATTTTTCGCCTTGGTTTTTGTGCCCTTATCTTTTCCTGTTTTCTATTTGCGGGTGATTCTCTCACCTGTCGATTCTTTAATCGCTGTGTGGTTCGGTAAGGGATATTTATTATTTTCGCATGGTTGTTTCGCGTAAACTGTTGGCCACGAACCGGTGAGGTGTGAAAAGAGCTCTGTGTTGTTGTTCCAACCGTTTCCATTCCATTGCGTTCGTGAAGGGATGACGCGTAGAAAAGGGATGTTATTACAGCTGCACTTTTAATTACAAACAGATTGTAAAAGCGGGACAAGATCTGCCGTTCATCCTTTGGCAAGTTGGGGAATTACCATTGAGGGTAGAAAGTTTTTACCATCGTTTACAACGTGAGAGTTGAAAGATTCGCACCGATGGTAAGCTTCGTGTGAACATGAACCGTGCGTTGAAATGGATTTAGTACATGCTTCTTTTTATTTTAGCGTATGGAAATAGAAACCATAATGTTATTAGACATTTCACCAAATAAATACTCACATATATATAAACTTTTACAGAACGAATATTATGGGTTAATTTTATTTTGCATTATCAATGTTCATGATACCAGAAAGGTTTTCTGATTTTATTTAAATGTTGTACAACATCTTTGTTTACACGATCATTGGAGCTCTGTTTCAGTATTGTTGTTAAAGCGTCAGAAGAATAAGGCGACCATAATTTTAGCAGCGATTTAGATTAAATTGTATAATTGCCCATTTATACAAAAAAAAGACGAGTCTGCGGCCTCTATTAACCGCAAACCTGATTTTGTTACGTTTTATCTTATGAAACAAGTTGAATACAACAGGTTCAATAAACAAGTATCTAAAAGCTAAATTCGTTGTCTGCCAGCAATTGCGTATTGTGAGGTGAATAAAGTTAAAGATTGTGCTTTTAATGATAAGTAAATTGGCCTGGCCGTTTTACAAATTTATGCAGATTGAACTGACTATCATTGCAATACAGAGTAAAGGCATTGTGCATGTCAACGCAACAATGATTGATGATACAAATTTGATTTCGAACATACGGTGTCAACAATATTCATGTCTTCTCAAAGCATTATTAACATTATTATAGTAAATCATTCCTTCACAGACAAGAACAATTACTTCAGAATTTGATCAAATATTCTTAATTCAGTGGCAAAACATATTTATGCTTATGTTTATATCTTTGTTTTTAAGATAATCGACCACTGAGCAAAACATTTAAATACAAACTCAAATAAACTTGGTAGGTTTAGGATTACCGATTTCAATAAAGTTTGATTAGCATGTTTAAATTTAAGGATTATTACATTTGGTTTTTTGGTTTTCTTAGCGGCACTAAAAGGAGTTAATGCATCCAAAATAAATATGAAATCTCTGCTTCGTCTGATGGAACCAGATAACTCCTACTAATTCATTTCTTTACGCACGTAAGTGATTTCTTGGTAATTTGTTGTTCGAATATACAACCGTGCTGACTTCACTGAGCTTTTCTTTCGAAGTGCTTCGGCAAACAGTTTCATTTGTTGTAATAGTAGTTCCCAAGTAGAAGAGCCACTACCATCGGCAGGATTTCCGGCGACAAACTCAACCGAATCCACCGATATAACACAGCAAAGATAACAAAATCTGTCGATGAAAGTAAAGTTCCCAGAAGCACTCGACGAACCCAGATTCGTTTGTTCCGGCATTCGTGCCACGCTCAGTCGTAGTGTAAATAATTACTCAACGTTTCTTCCCTGTGGCAGCGTTTGACAAAGTGCTTCTTATTGCAAAGTTTCAGTTGTGGTTAATGGCACAGTACTCGGTGGTTTCGTGTTCTTTCGCCGGGCGTGCCATCTTAACGCTCCCTGCATCGAATAAACCGACAAACTTAATTGTTTTTGCTTCAGCTGGCACCTCCGGCAGTCGGGTTCGGATTGTACAGCAAAACACTGAGTGCAGAAACCCAGCAAGCAGTAGTGCAAAGGAGGGGTTAGAAAACCTTCGATTTGCACAAAATGAAAGACCATTTTTCATTTTCCACATCCCATCTGCGGTACCTTTAGGAAGGTCCGGTCGTGTATCACCAGTTATGGTCATTTGGCAGGGAGTTCTTTTCGCCCGATCATTCATTCGAATCAGCAGTGGTGTGCTGTTGCAGTGTATTTTTTGTCTACATTTTCCACTTAAAATGTACATGCTGCACATAACAAATATCCATGGTCTGTGGTTGAACAGTTTCGATTTCTATTGATTTGGTCGGTCGGGCTTTAGAAGCGGGTGGACACATTTCAAAGCCAAAGGAAACGGCAAAGAAGCCAACAAACCTACTGGGCGTCGGCTCAAATCGATGTACGAACAATTGTACGGGATCGTGATGGAACACGAAGTTCAATATCACAAACCGCAACCGTTGGCCGTGCTGGCAGCCAGAAAGCAAAATGTGAAAAGTGATTTATGATCCACAAATGAATGCAAACGCAAATACTCGCTCGCCACCATTTGTTCGTCTACAAGATAAGAAATGGAACGGCCATGGTGTAAGGAAGCTGCCACAGCATTGATTGACTCGATGATTGGTTGATTTGTGACTTTGGAATAAACAATACCGTCGTTTTTGTGGAGTGGAAAGCAATTCAAAAATAATAAAAAAATCGAATCGAAAATGCAAACCAATAACAAACAGGTCACCATTTTTTTGTTTATCACAATAATCAAAGATGGTTGTTAAGGACGAAAGAAAAGAGTGAAAAATACACAAACAATATTTTTTCTTTCTATGGCTCTTTTGTAGGAATTTCGAGCAAGAAAATTACTGAATTAGGATTTATTAAGGTTTCCTGATTTCAAAAACCAACAGCATAAGCTTCGGTAAATGTGAGCAACAACCACGTCAAATGTTTACTCTCTTCCATAATGAGTCAACAACGCATCGACCTTGAGCGATCAACTAATAATTAGCTCAAACTCAAACCAGCACCACACCGCGGCCGCCTAAATAAATCACTTTATTCCCTTCGCCTTCACAAGCAAACAATGATGGCGCAATGAAGGAATTTCTATTTCAGCGTACGTCCCATGGACCGACGCACGTCTCACGCTTCACCGTAGTGAAAATAAACATCGATAAACAGCCCCGCACTGGAGGCTGATCCGACGGCCATCTTTATCCACTCGGAGGCAAACACATCTCATCCTGGTTCAGGTTTTCCACCCGGCCGATGTGCGGGAATCTTAACTCGAAGTAATTTACCTTGGGTGGTTCGTTGTTGTGCTTGTTTTACCGTTTATCATCGCACGGTGGCGGTAACCGCCGGGCAGTTTATTTCCCACGCGGACGGAACATTGCACGCTGCTCGTTTGTGCTATCCAGATGGTTGAGTTTTGGGGTGGTGCATGTACCATACAAATGGCCGACGCCGGACCCATAGTGTAGTTATTTTTAAATGTTTCACTCTCACGCGATCGTGCCCGATCGTGCGAGGGGGGATGTAGTGGTGTTAATGGGAGCAGGCAGGTAAGACGCGTTCAAGTGTGTTATTTTTCTTTTTGTTCTTCAGTCTACGAAAATGCTAAAACATTAATAAAAAATAAATTATGTGAGTTGTTTGCTGTTTGTCCTTATTTGATTTTACCTTGCAAATGCAATTAGTCATATAAGTAATTTGTCATGAAATACTTTTTAAACCTTTAGAAACCTCAATAAATTTAAAAAAATATATGTGTCTATGCACGAGTTATTAAAATTATTTTATGAGACAAACCGCCAGTCCGTCATTGCGAAATAAAAATTAAATTTCAATAATCCATATTTTTGTAATAAGCATTGATTTTTAGTCAACAATTGAGGAGCTGCTCATTAGAGGACCCAGTACAAAAAACTACTATAAAAAATGTTATTTTACATGTGATTTGCTTTCATCATAAAAACATACAGAAAACGCTTTAATTTGACCACTGTAAACAATGTCAGTGATCCACTGTGAGTGACGCTGAGCAGCCACGATCATGGCCAAAGTGGAAAGAAAACGCTCAGCACGATCGTTCTCGGTAGTGGTGATTTTTCACCTACCGAAGAAAGACGCACGATCTTTCGGGAACCCAAGACGTTCGGTACGATCGCGAGTTTCTTTTCCGATTTTTAAGTAAATTTTTCATCTACAATAAAAACGGGAAATAATTTCAACAATTGAAAAAGCGATGGATAATCCAGTTTAACAAGGCAGCACAATCACATCTCTTCGTCCCGGTCTTGTACAAATAGCTGTTGATTCGACGATCGACTGTTGACAGAGTATACTAATTGGAAAACCCGATTCCAAAACTGCAGCGGAAGCCGTGTGTATGTATATGTTGTGTGTGTGTGTAAGGAAAGTGAATATTGTGCGCGATTTCCGGTTGAATTTAAGTTGGTGTTTGCGTACCACGGGCGAGGGTAAGGTCCAGTGCGTGGAATAGGGTGGAATTGGAATTTGCTGTGTCAATGGCACCGAGACCGAGAATCGTGCATAAAATTAAGGTACACATCCGGTGACAGCATTACGCACTCGCACATTCGGCCGCGCCGCAATGGTTATTTTCCGGTCAGTTTATTTGTGTGCGAAACGATTGTGACTGGGGTGGGAGGGAGAGAGGAACTCCTGGAGGCGGGACGAGCATACTTGCGCACCAGTATATGGCGTGTTTCCGTTTTCCTGGGTTTATTGTCCCCAACACAATGTCCCGCGACCGCTGGGGATGAGTGTAAAACAATTAAATTTTCATGCTGGTGATGCGCTGTGATGTGGAAATCAGCTTCGTCCGTGCGGTTTGTGGAGTGAAAACAACGGTGTGAAAATGGTTGCACACTTTGGCGAAAATTAAAACGAAACCAAAACAAGAGAGGGAGAGAGAGCGCGCAACAACAAAAAAACAGGAATTCCGAACGATACATTGGTGAAAAACCTCGGTGAGCGGAGAATAAAATCAAACACCAAACAAAGTCAGCAAAGCCACGGCGGGCGGTAGCATTGGAACATATTCCTTTGCACCGGTGGAAAATCAACACCGTACATAAACACGGCAAAATGAAAACGAATTTCCTTTCGCTACAATTCGTGCAACACGGGCACGGGGTGGAATAGCGCGTGCAGTGGATGGGGAGAGCGAGCAACCGCAGAGTGATCCCGCCCGGGAAGATTCCGACGCTCACGCAAAAAGCGTGTATTGTCACCGTTGCAAGGGCGTGCCTTTGTTTGCGGGCTGAGGTTAATACATTTAATGCTTCATTAAACAACAACTGATTGCTGCTGGTTGGCAAAGCCACAAACCTGTTTATTGGAACGCGAGGGAGCCAACTGTCCCCACCCTGCTTTGCCCACCCGCTCTTCGTGGCCGTGGAAATCAAACCGACCGAACGCAACCACCTTTCGGGTGTACCACCTGACACTTACCCGGAATATCGCTTCGATCTCTGGTTGGAGTAGGAGTGTTTGTGCCTGGATTAGTACATCATGACCACCAGAGGCATTAGAAGGAAAAAGTCATACCTGGCGGAAATTAAGGTGGCCGTCATCGGAGCACCGTGTGTTGGGAAAAGCGGTAAGTCTTGTGATATTCGTAAGATTTATCTGGACTGTTGTAATGTATATGTGGATTAATGTGAGTTGACGGAGTGTTGTGCTATAAGAGATGTCAAGGCAAATTTCTGAGAATCAACTACAAATACTGAAAAACTAAAAAAGGACATATTAATCGAGTTCTTCAATCTGCATTGAACGATCATATACAGTATCTAACCTAGTTATGCGGATAATGCGTTCCAAAGATATACGCCTAACGAGATTTTTGTGCTTTCTATTCAGGAGTTATGAGATTTTTCGTTTTTGACAACTCGTAAAGATTAAATTATGATTGACAATATCACTTCTTCTTGTTCTATGGCACTTTATGTTCAAGAGGTCTTAACGATCAATTTAGAAATCTATCATAAATTTTTAATTTTTGTAGGAATGGCCAAGAGGTAACTTTTGCAATTATTAACATGAGCCTAAAGTAAATCTATAATGCAGTTTACATTGGCCAGAAATCATATCCTTCTCCAAGCCGTGAAAAGGGCACCTTATTCCGGGAGTACTCGGCTATAAACTAATATTTACAAGAATACGAATTTTAGCTGCCTTCTCGATCAGTTAAGCTGTACTTGAACAATGTACGTAAGCAACGACGATGAACAGCGATGTAGACGTCAGAGCACGAATCGTTTACAGCTGTCCAAGAAATTAGTCGATCGTTCAGCTGTCACCTCGCTTACCGATCCCGTCAATTACTGTCTCGTCTACGGGCGTGTGCTCCTTAACCAGTAGAATTTACATTCCCCTAAATGCTTCCCAACTGACCAGCAGCTATTTTTTTCTCAAGCAGGCGTCAATGGTATTTACGTATCTTACCCTTTTTATGATCTTTCTTCTTTCTTCGAGTGGTTAGCTCGCGTGTTTATTGCAAAGTCATATGGATAGCTATCTTGTGTCTCAGCTTGTGAAAGCAGTTTTTTTTTTTCATGCTGAATCACACACTCTCACACGCTTCAGCTATGAAGCAACAATGTGCACGAGACGATGGAAGTTAATTTTTGAAGGCAAAAATAAAACACCTGCATACGGCATCGCGCTGTGTAGCTGGTGAATATGGACTATAACTTCTTGACCCAGGCTTTCAATCATCGCCTTCTGGACAGATTTGAGCGTTCAACAACCGTTTTCAAGGCAATGTGCTTCGTCTCCTTAAACCCTGTTTCGCTGTTCACGGTCATTGGTGGAACTCGCACACTGTTGTTTGTGAGCCGAAAATATCTCACACCTAAATGATCCATCCACAGGTTGACGATGACGATGAGCAGTCAAGAGTAAAGGCGTGAATTGAAAACATCCAACACGAGACATGCCTCGTAGTTCTGTAAGTGTTTTACGGTAGTGTGGATGAGTAATGAGTGATGGTTCTATAAAAAATGGAAAACTATCTCGTTCCTTCTATGGCCCAGAGAACAAACCGTTTAATTAAACACAGATCGCGACCATATCTTTTACTTCCCAACAAGCGACATTCTTCGCAGCAGTGTGACAACTTTACGAGCTACCAGACAAAAATTATCACTGTTGATTGGTGCCGTAAGTGTTGATGCGATAATTTGTGTCCACATCCCAACGTTGATTGCTGCTAAATTATATGCGTACCCGGTTTGGCACATAATTTGACAATCGCTGTCACTCGAAACAGGCGCCATATACATCTCATACTTACATATATTTCGTTGATGGAGCAGATCGTTCCATAAAAGACACCGGTTTCACATGGTTTCGAATTTCTTCGTTTGTCCAATGAAAGAACCATAAATTTATGGCTCCACAAATACGACAGCATTACCATATATACACACACTATAAAACGACCATTAACCTCTCGAACAGGGCTGTGTTGATTGCCTGTTTAGAGCAGTGATAGGTTCATGGGAATGTCGTTTGCTAGTCTTTCATTTACGTTGAATGTTCTTGGAAGGAAGTCAAACTAAACATGATGACAGCCGCGTGCAACATCATGTACGAACGGTGACGAATGAGATCGACAGCTGCATCTGATGCGGAGCGTTATTAATTTAACGCTTCCTTCATCATCATGAAGTCAATCACCTGCTGCAGACATACCCGTCGGGTGGTTCGTAGAACTGAACGGTACATTGATTTGATGGTACTTTGCAGCTGTGGTATGCTTACCTTCTGCGAACATGCAATAGAAGCAAACAGAGTGTAGTGCGATAGCAATAGTTTACAAATTTACTGGATGTATCTCAGAGCTGCTATCGGATGGAAACTTCAAGTATTTCTGAAAAATAATGTGTGCAAATATTAATCAATAGAACAAATGTGAAGAAGACCCAACTTTTTCGTAGAAACGAACAATTTTTCAAACAACAAACTGAAAGTACAAACGAAATCTCAACATCACGTTCATTAACCAACGCTCAATCACCTGTAGCCTCTCTGGAACGCGACAATAGAAGGAAAATACGCCAGTTAAATCATGTCTTGTTCAACAATCCACTTCAGGGCTCGTGATGCTAAATTGATCATACCTCAATCAGCGTACTCATCCTGTACAGCCATTCGTTTTGATCTCCAATCGAAAGACAGTACGGCAAACATCGAGAAAAGCCAAAAAACCAACGAATGTCCGTTCCTTTGGTTCCCGCTTCAAATCAGCTGAAATTCCCTTCTCGATTTATACATTATTTGCGTAACAGTGCAAAGACCTACAGCCGAACCGATTGGCTTGATGGGATGGCTTCACCCCATCCTACACCGGTTCCTTTCGGGTTGTTTCAGGTAGCTCCTGGTTTGCCCCTAATGCCGTACACATCATTATCATCATTCGCTAGTGGCTGTGTTACCGGTAATTGGCTCATTGAATTATGCGATTCATGCAAGACGGCATGCAAGAATTTTTCTATCCCGTTATTTGGTTTATGCTTTGTGTTTGCTTCTTGACTTCGTCTTTCAATGACGCAAAAGAAATGAATTCCAGATTCGGAACATTCCCCGAGGATTGCTTACGATATTGGCTTAAAAGATGATTTGGATTTTCTTTTTCGAATGAATGCTTCGAACATTAAGAACGTTTGGAGTACTTTCTGTGTGAATTTCATCGTGGAACTAATGATTGAAAAATAGAGAAAATAAATATTTACCAAACGAGATGTACAACACCGGTGCAAATGGAGAGAGAAAATCCCAATTGTGCATTTCGACTGCATTTTATTCGTTTGAAATTCCTGCAAAATATTTTTTTGGAGGATTCAAACAAATTTTTCTTAGTGTTGATTATCATAAGTCTATTTTTTATTTTATAAATACTTTTTCTTTTCATCCACAGCATTAACAGTACGATTTCTCACCAAACGCTACATTGGAGAATATGACCACCAGGCAGGTAATTACTGATACTGACAATCTGATCTCAACTATTTTAATGAACAAATTCTAATCAGTTCACTTTACATATCGTTTACTTGTTCTACTTTCAATGAACGTTATATTGAATCTGGCGACTGACTTCAGAGAACCGGCACAAATACGAAATCATGGTGGATGGTGAAGCGGTCCTGTGTGAGATATGGGATACATGTCCAAAGGTAAAATCTAAACTGGCATATATCCTCTATAATGGGTTGCAAACTTCATGTAAACAGGTATATCCCATCCAGAAGAACGTTCATGCAAGATTCATCGAAGCAACCCCTTGCAGAGCTGACAAGCGCAGGGAAAATGAGCATCCTAGCAGTCTCATCAAACTCATCACAGTTTCCATGGTGCCCGGTAACTTTGTGTGCCAATCTGTCAATCTCGTGCCCAAGTTTGCTGTCTTTGTGTTTGAGCACACATCTCCAGCGCGGCCCAAATGGAGAATGGTACGAAGATAGATGGCGAGCAAGAAATTGCCACTCCGGTTGGGTTATCAGGCGTACCATCGAATGAACAATTAGTGCAAGGATTGATGGGAACGATAATTACCCTCTCGAGTACACTCTACCAAGCGATTGCCGGCGATGATGGAGGGCCAGAGGTGTTGCTGCAGTCGTTAGTACCGATACGAGAGCGGTTGGAACGAGTGCTACAGCAGCTCGAGTCTCAAGAAGCGAAAGTTCATGCTGCTTCCGTCAGGTCGAACCGGACGCCGATGACGACCCGGTCCCAAATGCCGCCGACTTCAAGGAATGAACCGAGCCACGCTAACTGCGAGACCTTTGCACCGCCGAGTTCGTCAACGGAGCGGGAAACAAGGCTGAATGCTGATGCGAGTTTCAAAAGCGTAACAAATCTTGCAGCGACCGGTGATCCATCCTTTGTACCACCGCCGGGATGGCGTGAAATCACAAACCTCGAAAGTTACATGACGGAAACAAGCGGTGAGGCGAACGAATATACGGAGCTCACAGATGGCACACTGGTCGATGGTTCGTACCAGGGCACCAATCGGACACAGACAATTGATCGTAACGAAGGCAGACCCGATTCCGAACGATGTTTCGATCCGACACTGGCACAAAGCAGTCCACTCGTTCAAGAAGGTGCAAGAACCAAGAAATCCGGTCGCACGTTTACATTGCCGAATCCAAAGCGGACGGTGGACGAACTGTTCAAAGGTCCGAATCTTGCGGGGACGTTTGCCATTCGTGAAACGAGTAATTACGCCCTAGCGGACGGAAGCTTCCAGCGCAGCACGAAAACAATTGCTGGTCCGGATGCATCCGTGCTTGCCAAATGCTCGAAACCGTTGCTGATACAAGACCCAATGGGAGTGACCTATCTTTCGCGTACAAATGTTCTACCGAGTGCACCGCCTGAAGTCGTTGCTGACAGTCAAGTTGCATCCAGTTCTCTTGCGGACGAAAATTAGGTTGACAAATATTGCAAATTTAATGTTTTAAATTAAAATTTGTTAAAATTAATCATGAAGATGTGAATGCATTTTTCTTGCCTTCCCGTTCGTGCTGTTCTTTATTTGATTTTAATTAAATGTCAATTATTTTTGTCTTTTTATTTTTAGATTGAAGAAAACGCCGAAGCCCTCTCATTGACTGCTGGTTCCGAGACAGTCCAGTGGGCGGATGGGTTACTGCTCGTCTATTCAATAACGGATCGTGATTCGTTTAACTTTATACGCAAGGCGAAGGAAGAACTGGCCGGCGATATGCCCGTCGCCCTGGTCGGCAATAAGGTGGACATGGTGCATCTGCGGCAGGTGAGCACGGACGAGGGTGAAATCTTGGCGAAAGACTTCGAGTGCAAATTCTTCGAAATTTCCGCTGCCGAGCATGTGTACCAGGTGGCGGAAGCATTCCTTGAGCTGTGCCGTGAGGTGCTCACGGGGAAGCGAAAATCCAAGCAGAGCTTCATTGACAAAATAGACCGTATGCTGAGCGGGTCCCGAACGTACAACCGAGGGAAGAGTGACAGCATTTCGCCGAAAGATTAACATTTCAGGGACGGGTTGTGATAGGATTGAGAGAATCGTCGTTTAATCTTTTAATTTTTTGAAATTTTTAATCCGTTTTAGAATTTTAATTTCTATTTAATTTAATTTTTTATAATTTGGATTTACTAGGAAAGCATTAACATCCCTTCTTGCTATAATTTTCTTTAAAACTTTAGTTTTTAAAATTATTTCCATCAAAAACATAAAACATATGTAATTTAATTGTTGAATAAAATCAATAAAAGATTGCTTCCATTGATCAAACAGAGCCTGCCGCATCATATACACCATTTAAATAAACCTATTTGTCACGCTTGATTTGTTCGACCGTTAGCCAACAGTAAGAATGTTGCCAGTGACCTGTGGAAAGAAACACATTTTGGCGGCCGCCATCAATGGAGCCGCCTGGTGGCTTACTGCAAAGCCACAAAATGAAAAAGTCTTTTCGGTTGAGTTGATTGGAAAAGATTTGCTCGATAGCGGCGCACGAAACAAAAACGAACACGGCACAACCGCAAGAAACCACGATTTATCAATCGAATGGACACATACTCGAGTTGCCGAAGTGGAAACGCGTCACGCAATGACCTGAAAATTTATTTCAATATGCTCCGTACCGGTACCTGCACGGTACGGTACGTGCACGCTTTAAAGTGATGCGCTCGTCCCCGATTACGTTTTTCGCACAGACAATAAACTGCAATTGAAGCGTTAAAAAAATAGTGTGGTTACGGTGGGTTGGAATATAAAAATAATCACAATAAACACAGCCACCGTCATGCGGCAGTGGTTGGGCCCGTACTACACACGGCCGCACTCATCAATACGATGAGAAGTGGCCGGGTGACGCGTTGAAGCAATTTCAGACGTTGCCAAATGGGGTCTAGGATTGAAATTTTCCACTTCTAATGGAGTGAAAATATTGAATAATTTATGGACTGCGACTCACAACAAAATAAATTGCGTGTAGTATCAGATTGAAACAGGGCTGGCGCAATCCGGGTTTTGGCAATACGTTTGGCAAAAGACAGTTTTCCGACGCGGCTGGAAAAGAAAAACACCAACCGAGCCAAGCTGGTGCGGGAGCGGGCAGCCTTGGAAATTGATAGCTTCGCTATCGGGCCCGGTGGCCTCTGAGGGTGGTGCGGTATGGTTTAACGTTATATTATGCATAACCAGAATGTGAAAATTATACCACAGCAATAATAAAATCAACTGGAAACCTCGGCGTACGGTGTGCCTATCTGGTATGGTGTGAGTATGTGTTTGTGAGTTTTTGCTGAAATTGGACGCATCTTAAATATTTTATTTTAGTTTGTATTTTATACCTTACCGCATCCGATGTCGTTGATTGTAAATTGACAGGGTCTGATAATTAATAAAATGATAATGCTTTCCGTTGATGACCTTTGCGTAACAAAGTGTGATTTTTTGTATCATTTCAACTCAATTATAAAACTGCTATTTGTTCTTTGGTGCTTAGAATGGTTTAAATGTGTAATTCAAGTCAGTTCCTACAGTTCAAACCATAAATATAAGTCAATTTGTGATTTGTTTACTAGCTGAAAAAAAAATCATTTGAAAAAGGTGATATTTTACAGATCCTAATATTCAACACATACCACTTTATATGATTTAAAAAAAATGTTAACAATATCGCAAAAAATAAGCCTAGATAAATAATTTAAGCAATCCAAATCCAAATAGACAATTATTTGCCTCATCGATCATGACCGACCGGAATTTTCACATGTTTTTATTTATTTCGGTTTCAAATTGACAAATTTTTTATGATATTTTGTTATTTCCATTTTAAGGAAATTAATCCTCTCCATCTTCTTACTTCTGCAAAGCGATGAACATAATCCTATTCAACAATTCTGCTCAAAATTAAGTTATGGACAAAAGAGCCAATATCCTTGATATCCTCGTAAAAAACGAGATTTGAACAAACAAAAAAAATTCATCGGTATGTATTGCTCTAAATATGATGAGTGAAATCCGAATTCCTTAATTATATTAGTCGTTTGTCGGATAGAAATGCATATTAACTTATTTCCTCACGGAAAACCCTAGCGCTCCAAATGCAGCGAAACAGTGCGCGATTAAAAGGAAAGCCAAGCAAACATTTTTCAAAGGCAGTTTTATGTTGTTCGTATAAAATTTAATAAAAATATGCATACTTCCTATTTTTTCCGTTTTGTTCGCTGCTTGGAGGCTATCGCCGACGCCCAACAAGGTTCGTGTCGTGTTGTGCCCGCTGCACTATTGTACTATTATATCCAATAAATACGCATCGCCGAGCAGCTGAAAAAGCTATCCGGTCCAGTTCCGAAAACTGTTGTTACTCATCCGGTACAGGACGTCGTCCATCCGGGCACGGTTTTCCGTTTCATCATCCATCGTTACCGCGCTTTCTTCTACAAGCACTTTCTTTTTGGATTTTCAACCTAAAAAAAGAGTAAGCCCGTGCGCATTGTGCCATTTTTCATGGCTTTTTATTCACACTTCCCGGGCCGTTGCATGTCTCTATCAGCATATGGTGCTTTTCCTTTTGTTTTGTTTTGGCCAGGTTGATGCAGATGTCATTCCGTAGCCATCATATCCTGTCAATGACAACATAAAACATTTCGCTGATTTTGATGGTGCCACAACGCGCGTACCGATGGGAGACGACGTTTGGACGTTCGCCCTTCAACTAGATTGTTCGTTGGTGGTGGTTGTTGAAATGGTCATTTTCCCTTTTGGTTTTTTATTTTTTGGTTTTTCGGTACATATATGCCCCTCCGTGTGGATGGGAATTGTTTGTCTGCGTTGTCTCCGGCGGAAAGCCATCGTAAATAAATTATGAAATCAACGCTTTCAGGAACAGTTGCAATAAACGGGGCGAAGCAAAAACTCGCAGGCTTTTGCATTTAAGTTTGTGCCGCTGCACTGCAAACCCCGGTCGGTCATTATCGGGTGTTTGTGTGTGTTCTTTTAGGTGGTTTTCCAATGATTGGCCACGTTGCGTTTCGGAGGGTGAGTGATCATGATACCGTTTTTGTTGTTTTCGTTTCTCCCCAGCTAGAGATAACGCATAATTTTTATTTCATACTGTATTGAAATGAACATAAAAAATGTATGTGCCATGAAAATAGATGTCTTCAATGAATAATTCTGGACTCGTTGCAATGGATAGTCAAATTGGTTGGCTTTTTTATGCATTTGCTGCATGTTATTATATTTGCATCCATGCATGCATTGTTATTGCATCGGTTTTTGTTAGAAATGCATGCTTTATTAGTATAAACTTTTCTCTATTCCATTTAAAATTGGTTTAAAAACATTTCTTTCCTCAGGGTATCAGAAACAAGTGTATCAATACCACTTGATAGCACAACTTTAGTAATAGCACCATTAGGAAAACCACCAAAAATACCATCGGCTTATTGCTTCCCGTGCACAACCACCTCAAACAAACCCATTTCCCGAATGTGATCGAACAAATGGTAGACGAAATTGTTATTATCAATTAAATGCACGTTTCTAATTGAATTTAGATAGTTATGCTCGTTTCAGTGTGAAATTTCTCTCCCCCTCTTTTCGCATCATCGACCGATTCGACCGATACGCTCGAGAATGTATTTAGCGTGTTCGGAAGTGTGTGTGGGTTTTTGTATGTTTGGTAACAGTGTCAACCGTGGTTGCGGTAAAGCGGAATAGACCGATATTGGCAAATGTATGTATTGATTATGCGATGGTGTGGCGCGCTTGGTACGCCCCGGTGCGTATCGATGATTGTTAGACAAATTAGAATAAATGAAAATGCAAACAGACAAATGACTATTATTGGTGCGACATGGAATTCGCACAAAGAAAAAAAAGGATGAGTTAAAATTGCATTACGACTTGCCAAAGCTATATGAAAGGGCGATCGTGTTTGAATGGAGCATCCTACCACACCCAATTTGTAGGTGTAGAAAGTATAAATAATTGATGCTTTTCTAATTGCCCGTTTGGATGGCTCCCGGTCACCGTGCGTGCTGTGGCCGAACCCGTCGTTGAGCCGTAATGAGCTGTTCTGTTTTTGTTTTTCAGTACCATAATTACGCTGGTGGGTTGCTGTCGGTTGATTTTTATATCGTTTATTTGATCGGAAATACATGCCGTTCGAAATTAATTATGTGTGCCCCAACAATTAGCGCCCGGAACAGCCCCAGGCTGAAGTACGAGAGAGAGAGAGAAAAAAGCATACAAGCGTTGTACTAACAATCACACGTCTGGGTAGATCGTAATTGAACTCGGCAAATCGGCTCAATCAATGCAATACGAAGCAATCAAACTATAAAAGGGAATCGATAAAACCCGATGGATTCTTGCAGCTCTTTGCATCGGTATTGCATTTATTTCTTTTTTACTATTATTATTAACACAAACAAGGGCGTTTCGTGAGCCCCGGGGCCAACATGGCGTTTCTATTTTAACCTCGCTTTACTAGTCTGTCGGTGCGTTAGCTTCCGTTGTTCGTAGTAAAACCCGGCAACATCAAAAATCGTTTCATCGCTAATGGAAATCCTGCCGTCAGTTCATGAGGCACGCGCTTTTTAGTGGCGGTGTAAAATCAACCCACTGACCGGCGGGTACAGTTGCGGTGTACCAGCATAACCGCTGCCAACACCTACACCGGGAGCGAGAGAATCCGACTATGGAAATGGTTCTGATTTATGGCGGGGTTTTTTTTTATACTGCTACCGAATGGCAACCGAGGCAAACTTATGTTACGTTTAGGTACCGAAGCCGTAAAAATGATTCTATCCTTTGAACACCTGCGTAAAAGAGCAAAACATTCGACAGTCTCGTCTTTTTGAGCGTTTTAAAATCAGTTGAAAGCTTTGGCACTTTTGGAGTGAAAGTAGATGAAGTAATCGAAAAGATTGTTACCAATAAAGTGGAAGCAACTTTAGCTTTCTTATAAAATTCTTTATCACAAAACTTTAAACGGACCTTGTGCTCTTCTCGTCTAAATCTTTCCTAACCTTAAAGAAACGATACCCTAATGATTTCGGTTGGAAAAATTAGCTAATGGATTGATCATTTAGCGGGCTAGGTAATTTATTAGACATCGTGCTAGATCGATTCAACCGGACCGGCTGATCTCATGTTGAACCGATAATTTCGTGTATTTTGTGACAGGAGGTTAAGCTTCACCGGCCAGCCAAATGCTGCCAGGCCGGAAAGATCCAAATCTTCCCGATAGTGGCATTAGCCACCGTTTCGCCGATTCTGTCCGATCAGCCGAAGAAAGTGCTCGCCCGGCTTGCACGATTGATGGAGGTTATAAACGCAGAATTTATTGGGATTGGATATCGAAATCATTAGGGATGTGATCCGTACCATCCGGGTACGCTAACCGTGTCCCGATGCTACGGACGGGCAGGCATTCGTTTAACTCGCATTCGCAATAGGAAGCAGCGGGGTTAGGCAAACCCGGAAAACGCTTCCGGTGCATGATCCCTACAGACGGATAATATCCTGACATTGGGAAAGAGATGTACAGCAAGCAACTCTATCGGTGTGTTTGTGCCGAAATTGAGTTGATGCTGGGCTTAACCAGACACACGTAAACGTCCCCACCCAGGGTGGATGTAGATAAAGCGGAAATTGGTCGAAATGAAGGGACTTTCCTGTTAACAGCGAACCATTAGCAGGTAATGTTTTCATGTTTGTTACTTTTTGTATGTTTTTTTTTTCCTCCCTCGGTGGGGTCAAACCTTCTGTCGTTACCATCAACCTGTCTCGGAAGTGTTGGAATGTTTCTTTTTTATCGAAGCCCGGCCTATTAGGTTTGATTGTTATCAGTTCCGTAGAAAGAACTTCCGAAGATGGTAGCGTGAGAGTGGTGCCATCGAATCCGAACGGGTGTTGGTCAGCGAACTGGATTAAGAAGTTGTTAAAACGCCCCTGGACATTGGATGTCAATGAAGAGAATAACTTTCATAAAATGTTATTATCGTTAATGACGGTAAAATTGAAAAGACATTAAATTGATCTAGGTAAACCGTTCCAAACTTTGCAGAATTTGGAATAAGCTCGTTGGATTGTTGGTTTGTGCATGTTTTCGGCGTTTTCATCATTGCTCGCAAATTGCTTGATATACTTTAAGTATTGTTAACGTCAGGTATTAAATTTATCACTTAGATTATAATGTAAACGGAGTTTTGATAGTTTAATTTTCTTGTTAAAAGAGTTTCGACCACCATTATTGTCTTATCGTCAAACGCATAAAGAGTTGACAAGGTCAATTTTTAGTAAAGAACTCGTCGTAAGTTACAGCTCATATACAGAGTATGAAAACCACCACAAACCGACGAGAGAAACTGTTCACATTAATTCACGTTTTTGACAGTTCGTGTCATCGTTTTTCGGTTTATTCAAGAAATTTGCAAAGTTGTAAGGATAAATCTTAAAATGTTACTTGAGTTATGAATTTCCCCTCAAACTTGTTTTTCAGGATATATTTTATAGAAATATTTCGTTGAATTTATTTTACCCTTTCGCGTCAACATGTCAAAAACTATCATGCTCCTGAAAATTGAATTTTTTTTTATTTATGTCTTTATAATTCGACTTCATTGAAAAATCCAAAGAAACAGCAATTGTTCACAAAACCCATCCAGTCTCCAGGGAATTGAAAAGCATTATCAAAAACGCGGAAAATAAAGATGTTCCGTTTGAGATTCGTTATTTTCCATTTCATGTCTCCCTGGACGCAAGCCTCTAGCCATCCTGGCAGCATTCGGAACATGAGACCGCCAGGTTGGGCTGCGTTTAATGATGCGCGGTAGAACCTTTTAATGATGAATACTTGAATGTGTTCTAGAAATAAATAACAAGAAAAAGCAATTATTTTCTAATTTTGCACTTAATGATAATGACGCACAGGTGATCCTCTCAGCTTCCCTTCGGTGGATAGACGAGAGTGACGGTAGAAGGTGGGGTCGGTAGCATTTGCCGTAAAACTTCAAGAAGAAGTGCTTCACGGCACAATGATACTAATTTTGCTGTCGGGAAAATTTTGTTTTCGCCTTCATGCTTTAGCTCAATGTCGTTAGGTTGGGAGCGAAAGAGAGGCAGAAGCACAACATCTAACAGACCTTCATGATGCTTGTTGGTAATGGCGCTATGACAACCGGCCCGGTTGTCCATACCGGTGTCAGTCTTTAGGTGTTGTGTCGCCGTCATTTTCCGGATCTTATCTCGCTGTTGCCACCGGCAGGAACGCGATGTTTATCTACCAAACTTTTTACTTTCAAGAGTTTTACAACACTGCTTGGCTGCATGTGGTGAAAGCATGAGTGTGGGTGAGGACAAGGACTTGCGGGTAATTCACCTTGATCGTGGTATCGGTTCAGGGAAGGGGGATTTATTGTTCAATAGAAAATTCGTGGAGTGGTTCATATTTGGTAACGGTTTTTTTTCTCTCTCTCCATTCTTTCCACTCCTGTGTGGTTTTGACTGTGGAGTTTTCCTTCTAAATAGACGCCAAGCCCTGCCGGCACGGTGAATGGAAAGTTCGAGCTACAAGCAAAACTTTTCCGACTGTGATGAGTGCACAGGTAAGAGAAGCGTAAGAAATGGTTTAATGGCTTACGCTGAAAAGCACTCAGTGGCGAAAGAAACTTTTGGACGTTGTTTGAAAGGTAATGAATATATCTTCAATCTGAAAGTAATTGTAAATGGGAACCGGCATAGTGAGTAGTATTTGGCACATTACTTATCTTTGTGTACTTATCTTACTTATCTTTTGATTGGGCTATGACTCATAACAAGAGTTTGAGGGTTTACCATTAAACATTAAAATGTTAAGACGTTAGAGATCAATTTGCCATCCCAAATAAAGGCTTCTCAGAAGTGTTTTAACGAAAAGCTCTCATTAAGCATACACGATGAATTGTATCATGAGCTCATTTAAATCATACGTAATAAGGAATAAGTAAATTATGATTCCATACACCAGAATCTCCACCAGAAAAGGTTCAACAACGAGTCGACAAACGCTATTCTATTTGGACATTGAAATTTGGTACTAAAATAGCAACACCTCCATCATGGCCCGTGCGGCATTTTGTTTTATTTTCCTTTTGTTTGCCCACTTGCCAAAAGATCACGGTTGCATTTCGTACGTGTCGCTGCTAGCGGTGTGATTGATTCAACGTCCGCGGTAGTTGCGGCGTGCGGATATTTCAATGCAGCAAATACTGGTGCCATCGGTGACCAGGCGCTGGTGGGTCGCGTTCGCGTTTGGCCCTGGTGAATAAATATGAAATAAGCGGCTTGTGCATATATTTACACACCGTTTCACACAGCGATCCTGGGCTCCATTTCATACTGGTTGGCCGTTTTTGCTGCACCCAGCTATGCGACAAAAGGGGGAATATGTTCGATGGGAACCAGGGGGAATAGTGGAGGGAACAGTGGAGACGGGATTGCACTGGCGAATTTTCGAGTGCTTGATGAAATGAGCTCACTCACCTGTTTTATTTATTTATGTTGTATTTTAAAAAGCGAAATAGTTTCACTCTCATATGCAGGCTTTGGAGCAAAATGCATCACCTATGCAAGTGCATTCGGGCCACCGCACACAATCCATCCTTACCGGCCCGGGCCCGTCTGCCGTGGCAATTTGGCAAAAGGAGTATTTCCCGAAAAAGGAATTGCTCACTAAAATTCCTCATGCGCACAGAACAGCACCATCCTCCGTATCGGGCGGTCGGACACGAACTGCTACCGAGATTCCTACTGCAATGCAAATGCATATCGAAACCACGCACCGAAGACCACCATTAACGGTGGCGTGGTGGCGCAGCAATGTGCATTGGTCCACCGTTTGCCAACCGGTGGGATGTGTGTGTGTGTGTGCAGGAAAGCATCATGCCACATCGCGCTCCTTTTAGGGGGAATATTTGAATTTCCGTAGCAATTTTCAAATTTCGACATCAAAAGGATTCCCTTTTTACGCCTCGTTAAATTCACTTCTGCTGGCTTGCGAGTTTTGGCCAGACAGTTGAAACGCGGCAATCGTTTGCTGTGGAGAGATTAAGTACGAGAACTCAAATGAAGATTGTAATGTCGGTTGACTGTTACAAGATTTTTTTTGCAAGCATTATAAATTCTATTTACTTTATATTTATTTAGTAAAAACTAATCATATTTATTTATTTAAATCTTAATAGTCTTGAATACCTACTAAAAACTCATCAATTTCTTAAAAAATTGAACTATTTTAGCTTTAAAAAGCGAAGCAAAGTAGTGTAAGGAATTGTATACAAAGCTATAAATACTATTTTTAATCGTTTTAAGTTATTTCTTATGAAGAATACAAAAAAAGCAATGCTTTCCAATTGAACAAACGGTTTAAAGGTCCACCTTGAACCACCAATTCCACTCGTGGATATAGACTTCGTATGTCCGTGTCAGCGAAATTCGATCTTGATGTGGCCATCTGGGAGCTCATATTTCACGGCAACCGGAGTGAATTCCGCTAGCTACATTATCCTTGTCCGAGGCGATTGTTTTTTCCTCCCCAGGTTATGCTAACCGAGACTAACCGTGCCCTTATCTGGTTGTGCTCTTTCCGTATCCTGCTTTCTAGTTAGTGTGAAAAGAAGATATGGCACACGTGAGACACCGGTGCTGGTTCGGTGCATCATCATCATCATCATCATGGTGGTATAATCTCCAACAGATCGTCAAGTCAGCGAGAAACATTCGAGGAAATCACACACCCGATGAAAATCTCCAAGGAATCAAAACTTCGTACCGTGTGGAGTCATTTGCTGTGCTGCTAATTATTCGGCCAGTTCTAGCGTATCTCGTTGTGCTCGGGACGTCGTTATCATGTGCGACACGGGCACACCGTACTTGTACAAACTATCGTTTTATTCGATTGTGGGACGTTGCTCGCAGAGTCCAACCGGTGCAAGAACCTTCATTCTGAAGTGCATTGAAACAACTCCCCTGGCAGAGTCCATTTGTGGCTTTGCTGCGTCAGAAAGGGATGGCCACTGTTGGCCCGGGTTGTGCATCATGATCTATCGTTTGTCCGAGATTTGGTAATTTGATCTACAATACCTCACTATTCACGCAATCTGGTCGTGGACATGGTCCATGCTAGGCATTCTGGCGCCCATGGGAGGTTTCGTAAAACTTTGTGGTCATCGAACCCATTTTCATGAATCGAACAAATGCAGTATTCGCCGGATGACTAGCTGCCGGTGTGCCCTGGGGTACGAGACTTCCGAAAATGCACCATGGCTTTTGGGGTGGACACTAATCCAACGTACCAAAGTAGCGCAGTAACATGTGGCTCGCGACAACCGTGTGAAGAGATAGCTTTCCGGCCGTTCCATCTACCAACAGTGTTGTCGTGCTGTGGCACAGGTTCACTTGCTAAAATACCGGGAGCAAACACCAGGACCAACATCAGCCCGATTGTACCGGTGGCGCTTGTTTTCCCATGTTGTGCGGAAACGAAAACAAATTCCGGCACCTTCTGCTTTGACAGTTGATGACGCAGGAACATCGTTGCCGCATGGCTCGCGCGCTTCCAACTTGCTCAGAGTAGATTTTGAAACATCAGATACTCGCAACGATAATGCTAGGGCACTTATTGTTTTGCATATGTGCTGATCAGCACAGTGGACGTTTCAACCAACTGTACGTTAAAGGGAGACAAATTACCACTCTCGTGTCGCACACAGTCACAAAAGAGCACGGTTAGACATGCAACATTATGTTGTCTTACTCGTGACATCGACCCACGGTTTGTTATCAATCTCGAATTTGACAGCAGTGATTCTTCCTGTTCCTGTACTTGCAGCTTAGAAGTTGACAAGCAAATTAGAAACTTAATTGCAATTGAAAAATATAATAGAATAACAAGAACAAAAAAGACTGACAACTAACTTACGAAATATCAAAATTTAGTCGTCTGCGGAGCTTTGAGCAACCAATTACTGAAAAAAATCACTTAAGTTCTTATACAAAAAGTAAAGATATGGTAATGTAGATAGAGGATCGTAACAGATTTGCAAAAATTCCAAGATCGCATGGAACATTTCAGGTATAATAGCAAACGTCCATTTAAGACGAAATTTCTGGAAGATTAGTCTAGTTGCTTTTAAGGCTAAAGGCCGTTTCAAAAGTACTAAAAACCCTTATGAGCCCTGCTCGGATAGCTCTCAACTATACGTTGAGCTAGTATAATCAGGAATTCATAGATTTTCTTCTCGAATTGCCTAATGCTCCTGAAAGTTTTATTTATGATTTAAAAAGCCACACTTGTAGCAACATTATTAATGTATCATTCAAGGAAACCTTTTTTCCGTTTTTCAGATTGCAGGAAAAGAAAATCCGACACAACAAATACGTTACCTTAAAGTTTACCCCGCAAACTGAAACTTTCCTGTTCACAGCTTCCAGGGAACATCAATCACACAGGGGACTAATAAATGTTCTTTATCTTTGCTTTAGCAAAACCCGATAGTGGTAAGCTGAAAAGCAAGAGAGATTTAGTTTACAGGTAAAGTTTTTTGTGTACACGAGCTTTCCTTTTTTTTTTGCTCCGTCTCGACCATCCAGGATGTTTGGTCCGGTCGTCTCTTCTTCTGTGCCTTAGTTCAATCGGTCCGCTGGGATCAAGAAACTGCATTAGATTTTCCAAAGTACAAAGAAGCTGTTTTTCTTCTGCTCCGGGAAAGCGAAACAGAAGAACCGTGATGGCGATTTGTGTATTCCATAAACGATAGTTAGTTTCAACAGCTTCAGTAATCCGGCATAGTTACCGCCTGCAATGCCAAATCTGCACTTAGCTGCACTTCGGTGCTTCGGCAATTGGTGAGCAGTGTCTGCTGCGGATCCGTGCATCAAATGTTTGCCACTTTTTAACACATGCAACACGTAACGGTGGAGTTGTAAAGCGGGAATTTATTGCTTGCTGGAACATTTTATCGAATCGTAGCTGATGGCTCTTAAATTTAATGGTTTAAAGGATGACCATGTCTGGTGGAGTGCTTGTATTCGTACAAATAGTTTGAATAATATAATATTTTGTCTCTGTTATATACTCATTGCAGTATTATGTAGTTTACTCAATTTAAAATTACAAAAACAAATACTCGTCAATAATATTCGTTAAACAAAATTATGGAAAATATATCAATAATTTTCCAAAGTTCCGCTCTGTTGGTCTTGGAATATTTTATTTATTTCAACAATCATTAGTCACTTTAGCGATAATGGAACCATGCATGTTGACTAACCAATTGTTAAAATTTTAATCTAAAGTAATTGAAGTTAAAAACTGTCTTCAAATTTTTTTATTATATTTTTAAAATATTTTAAATCAAGCTTTGAATATCATACCAACTAAATCTCTATCGATTTGAATTTTTGGACCTATTGAAGTCATAAAATTTCAAACATCAAATTGTCCTACTGTTACAGCTCATATGGTTTGGAGAAATGTGGATAGAAATGCGACTCAACGATGAGTCATTTATTGGAAAGTTAAGCTGAAACTCGGAATAAATCCCATCGTAGCACGACCAACTTAAATTGACAGTTTCAAAATAATTTTACAATTACACCCTCATGTTCATAAAATGCGCTATACACATGTTTATGATAGATTGTCTCTGTTGCATAAGCCAGATTTATCGATGGCCAATGAGCATTCCTTGTTTCTTATCGCTTCCGAATAGAACATCGCAAACGGCATCGGCTGGAATGTTAAATTGGCTTTATAGTCGATCTACAGTAGCGCTGTTTTAATAAAAGCGTAGTTTCGGCAGCTTTACAAACCCCCTTCCCAAGCGAACGTTAAGCCCCCAGCAGCGGCAACGTGGAAGAATTACATTTCGGGACTAGAAAGTCGCGTGCCAATGAGCAATTGCAATACGTTCGAGCCATAAATCGCACCACGCCGCGCCGAAATTTCCCCGAAACGTTTCAGCCGACCGAATGCCGCCCGTGCTGATGTTTTACGTGCATCGAACAATTGAACAGGGCACTAAAAATCATCCTGCTGGGTGGGAAAATTTGGGGTGCAGGGGGAAGCTGGTCATTTGATCGGGTCCAGAATTCGGTGCACTGGTGGCGTAATGCAATAAACGAAGATCAATTGTTCGACGGTAACAAACACGAAAATGCTATCGAGTCGGTTACAATTGGCCGGTGGGTGTTGTTATTTCCCGGTTAGATATATTGAGCATGGGGAAGGTAATAAATATGTAGAACGTGCTTGTATGCACATGGTTTCGTAACACTGTGAAAAGCTTACAAAATTAGTTGCGTTTTTGTTATTTTGAACATGAAAAATGTTTGACAATAATTGTGAAATAGTGGAATAATCAGAATAAATCATGACTTTTACAGTGAGTTATAAATTACATATTATATTGGATAGAATCAAATAGCTACTTTAAGCACATTCAACATAATTTGAGTATAATTTGTCTTCAATTGGTTTATGACAATAAATTAAATAGGTAAAAAATGTAGTTTTATCTACGTCCATGTTACACAACTATCGGGGTATTAAGCACCAAACAAAAACATGTATTAAACAAATAATTAATTATAATTCGGTTATACAATCGTGAATAGAAACACAACTTGACAGGATGTTATTTTGAGATTAAATATTGTTTACAAGCGATAGAAAATTGAATTCTACCATGCATGCACAACATTATTCGAGTTGAATACAGCACAAGATGCGTATTCAAAGTTTTCTACGAATCCTTTTCCACTCCGCATCAAATTCTCATTAGCTCGTTATAGCCCAGATGGGATAGCTTTATGTGACACAGAAACAATGCACCATGCGCTCCAATGCCATGGAGAAAAGTTGTACCCAAAGCTAGCAAATATAAACCGAATATGCTGCAACATTTTCCCGTACCACCCCGACCGGCTTATGGTTTGTATCTGACGGGAGCGCAGGAACACGGAAAATATGAGATGAAGTTCAAGTGTGAAGTGTATCCGCCTAGTTTCCTCGGTTGCTTACAAAAACCGGCGTTCGAGGAGGTGGAAAGTGTGGTTTTTATCGTAAACTTTTGCCAAAAGTATTTCTTATATAATTTCCAGTTTTCCCACTTGGTGGATCTTAAATCTGTCAAGATCGGTTGCCTGGTGGTCGCGGGAAAAAAAGGAGTACTGTGGATGTATGATTCGGAGCAAACTCTACTTGTCAACTTTGTCGTCGTTAGCTTGACGCTTCAGCTTTTGGGGCTGAGTAGCATACGTTTTTCTCTTTCTTTCGCCACGAAAGCCTTTTTCCTTTATTTTGCATCCCTGCTTAAGTCGTACATAAGGGCAGCGGCGGATTAAGGTCCTGGGGGGCCCTAGGCGGAAAGAGATTGGAGGCCCCCTCA
>KB663721.1:8170293-8246452 GCA_000349025.1 Anopheles minimus
GTTAGCCGTTCCCGATCGATCACATTTTTTGGGGCCCCCTCATCGACGGGGCCCTAGGCGGCCGCCTACTCCGCCTACCGTTAGATCCGCCACTGCATAAGGGCATGTAACTCTGCTACTGGGAGGTTTACATTCTCACTGACGGACGTGATAAGCTGTCAAGAAGCTTACAGATAGAAACGCGCACGAAAACAATGTAGAAACTTTAATAGTGAGTACCGGAAACATTACGTACAAACTTGTCCACACAAATCCATTTATATGAGGCTGCCCTATCTGAGGCGTGTTTGATTGATTTATTTTTTCCAAAAGTGCTTATGCTGAACCTAAGAACCTTAGAAAGGTTTGTGGTTTTTTCTTCATTTCAAAACTTTTCGTCAATACTTTGTATAATAAAACCTTTTGTTAACTTTTTAATCTTTATGTTTACTATGCGGAGAAACCACAAATAAGTTCATACTGTCGATGAACTAGAAAAAGACACCGAGATTAAGGCAAATTTGTATGAAAGTCCTCTCTAACACTATGTCGACTCTATGTCGACTCTCGATATTTTTGCTTGGAGCGCGCACATTTTCGCTATTGTGAATATTCAATAACTTAAATATTTATTAAAGATGTACATTTTGTCATGCTATTCTGCCTAATTGAGATATTGTATGTGTTTGCTCAACCTTTACCAATTGTATAAAACATGTGTCAAGAATTACATTTACTTTTCGTGTCGTTGGTTGGTAAATCGATGTTAAAACAACACTATTACATAACCTATGTATTCGTGGTGATTGTAAATTGTAAGAGTCAGAGAATAATGCTCAAACTTCGCGATAGATGATAATCGGTTCTGCAAGTAAATTACACACTTCGTAGCACATCACGCACCACTTCCAGTCTAAAAGGAACGGCAACAAAATAACCTACACTACGGGCTGGAAGCTTCCTGAAACTCAAGCTCAAGTCTAAACAGCAGTTGATGAAGAAAAAAACCGAAAAATGCCGAAAAAACACGTATCCCAATCGAATTTTATGTCCCGTGTCGCAACAGGACGCAAATGATAGAGTCGCTGCGATTGGAAAATAGGTGGATCCCTGGGATGTATCGGGCCAAATTTGCATAGTAATTGAAAAAAGACGAACCTAAAACGCAAACTCCAAAGATGGTACAGCGGGAAATGGGTACAATGCAGCAGCTAGGCGGGGAGTAGCGTAAAAGATGCTGTGTGGTACGTAAAAATGTGTCCTCGGTTGTATATTTTTGTGCCCGAGCGTGTGCTTCCGAATGCGTTCCGAAAGCTAGGGAAAAGTTATCCCGTTTGAGTCGACGTTCGAAGGTTGGGATATCGTACGTTCAACTGCTTCGGAACACGATGCCGCACTGTGCACGTTACGCTTCACAATAAAACGATCGTTCCCGTCGTGTTGGACGTCGCATCAATAAAATATCCGCCTGACAGTGAATGAAATTCCATTTTGCAAAGGAGAAAATATTTCGATCGTTGCTGAATGGTGGCTGCCAACGTGCCACCGATCGTGCATCGACAATAGTTTGTGCAACTGCACCTGATCGATTACCGGTGTGGAATTGTTCGGTTTTATTAAAGCGTGAGGCACAAGGGTCTGAGACTTTCATTCGAAATACTTCAAAAGTTGCCAACGGACCTGAGTGCATCAATAGGAAGCAAATGTGGCGAGCACAGTGCACTGCTGTAGATTGAATTGAAAAATGGTTCAGTGATTCGGTGTGAAATCATAGCTTCCCGTACGTTTATTGGTTGCCATAAATGCTGTGAAATATATCTCCATTGAAAAGCGAATGTTGAGCGGTTTGCTACAGTCATCCAATCCATCCATTTACGAAACATTTCTACAATGTTGGTTCCATGGCGTTGCATTCCGCAAGAAAATGGCTTTCATTTAAAGAGACATTTCTTCCACTGAAAATTATTTAAATAACTCAAATCACTTATAGTAATGAAGTTGCTGGCGTGTAATAAACACTTTAAAGTTTCCTTGAATAGTTCGTTGCTTTAAGAGACGCTTCTATTCTAAGAAGTTGGTGTCTTCAACAAGTAGTTAACCATTTCCTACCGCCATTATAAATGGCATCTTATGAAGGGTACGAAAGAAGACCTACATTAAAATAATCAAAGGGTTTCTAGCGTGACTTACAAACGCTTCTCGACCATTCAGCACCCTTTTGCTCCTTTCCCTCCAAGCAATGGTACCAAGTTGATAATGGACGCATGGAAGCTGAACAGGAAATATGGCCATGTTTATGCGCTATAATAATATTTTACGACGAAAAAATATGGGCCAAGTAATGATAAAAATATCTTCACACTCACACACACCCTCGTGTGGTAGTATCTGGCCCAAGTAGCAACCAGCAGATAAATGGCGCTTCCCATCTTATGTGCGACCATGGAAGGAAAAGCCAAACACCACGGCAAGGCAAGATGACCAACTTAATGCATAAAAAGAAAACGGGGGAATTTCCGTTGCTTCCATTTGCTTGTCGTTGTTTTTCCTTCTTTTCTGTGCACAAATCTGCCCTTCAGCATCTATCACCGTCACACTATTATTCGACCCTGAGAAACGGAAAACCACTAAGTTCTTCGCTGTGGTTATGTACATTGAAAAGCGGTGGGAAAACATAACTTTAAGGTTGTTCGAAAAGAAAAAAATCACAGAAAAAGAAAATAAAACTCATCCAACTGCGAAAATGGTGCATCTTGCGGAAGCAAGCAGTGAGAGCTGCTGCTTATAAAAATGCAAATGCATCTCTCTGTGCGATAGTGGCATCGGAATGAAATGTGAGTAAAAGGAAAATACTTTTTCGTTAGCAAGAAGCTTACTGAGCGGTGAAATGGCACATAAATAAACCTTCACTATCATAACGAGATGAAAATGGATGGAAACGTACAATATGCTTTATAATGCTTGAAAGACATCTGAGAAACTATTCGGTACCGTCGAATCAATGTTGAATAGAATTTCGATACACATGTTTGAACTACATTATATATGTAGTATGTTTTAAATTATCATAAATATAGATGCTTTATAAATGTAAATACTCCTGCTTTATAGCGTAAAGCAGTAAAACAGCAAAGAGTTTGCTCTCCGCAAATGCTATTTGAATTATTGACTAACGAAACATTATTTTTGTCACTCTGTTATTCATCCGGCGCAATGTTCCAACGTAATGACCTGCACGGTATGGTTTCGAAACTCAATAATAAAAAAGAACCCCCGAAAACTTAATCGCACTGCAACTGTTTCGCTGAACAGTGAATTACGTTTTGCTATCGGATGTAAAGATGAAGTTATCCGCCCGGGAAGGAAGGGGCGAACAGGGGAAAATGGAAAAGTGCCACTGCAAGGAGATAGTCCGATAGTCCATAAAATGCATCGACCAGCACAGGATAAGCAAAAGACCATCGAACCGATCGAGCGAATGTAATAAAATGACCGAATGATGCAGTTCCGGTTAGTTTCGCCGGTGCTCCAACCAACCGAACCTCATTCGTTAGTTTGAAACCATGCGCATTTGTCCAGTGCTGGGATTTGGACCGGGCGAGGGAAGAATGCAATTAAGTTTTACTTTGACTTTACGCTGCCCAGTGAAGGACATGCTATGGCATGAAACGAGATCAAGACTAATGGAACTTGTGCCATCGACAACTGATAGGTTGGGCTATAAAAAAGATCGTTTTACAAAAAAAAAACTACAAATTGATTATAAATATAAAAACAACAGTTTGTTTTTGGAAACATAATATGAAGCGATAACAAAATTTGATACTTTATTTAGGTATTTTTTGTAGAATTTAAGAAATTTTGCAAATATTGAAACTTATTCAAACTTGGAAAATGCATTTGCTTACATGTATTGAAACTTCGTACAACATCAATTACTTCATCTATTATATATTTATGTATGTTTTATTTGTGGTTTTGGTTAATAGTTTTTTAGATTTTTTAAAAGTTTTTGAAATATTTAAAACGATTAAATATCGTGAATGTGTTCCTAGTGATATTCTGACAATGTTGTACACCGATTTAAGCAATAGTGTTCCTAAATGAGATCTTTAATGATGATATGCAGCAATTAATTAAAAAAGAATTTCCTTCGTATACTCAACTACTATTAATTATTAAATTATAGTTTTTTTTTATACTAAATCATCAACATCTGCAATAAAAATTTAATTAATTTATAGGGACGAGTTGGAAAAAATAAATAAACCATTAGAAACTGCCTGATGTTATCTACACATAAAATCAATCTACCCTTTTAGGAAAAGAAGAAATAAAAAAGGTGTTAGCTGTATTAACGACCTTCTCCAGCACAAAAAAAAGGTCACGATCCACTACCACAGTTGCATTTCACAACAACAGTCAGGAAGTTATTTATTAATTTTCTCACTGGCAGGACATTTAAGGACTCTCCGTACATCCGCCCCAAGTAAAGGGGAGCACAGAAGAAAAAAAACGCCCACAATGCCGTGGGCGTCGGGGTTTTGTTGAATTTATTTACTGCAAATTTTCCCACCACATGTCAACGGTTAAAGTTTTGTGGTGATTTATTGATTATATTAGTGACCTGTTAACGGAATCAAAGTGTCTTACGGTGTTGCCGGCGTTGACCGGGCATCCATTTGATTGTGATGAAATTCTATCGTTCTGGCTGACGGTGCTCTCCGCTTTCGCCTCACCTTCGTTAATTTAGATTTACTTTTACGTCTGGGAGAATATCGCTTTTCTGTGTCGTTTAGATTTACGGCCAAAGTTGTACGGTCACGGGCGGCACTGGTTCAGGGTTACCAGCCAGCAGTTTGGTGTGGTTTTAGCGGGCGGGTATTTAGGTACGGGTATTTTATTTTCCCCAACTTTCCCTGCCAGCAACCAACCGGTACGATAACTTCAAAACATGGCACGAATAATTGGTCGTAATGATGACTTGTTGGTTGGGTGTCGTATTTTTTGTTCTTCTCGTTTGTTTGTTCCAGTTCCTGGATGCAACGTCCACCTTTTAGCAGGGGATATTCAATTGAGTGGAAACCAATGGTAGAGACAGTTGGGTTAACCCATCAGGTTTGATATTGGTTAATGGAAGAAAACTGTAAGCAAGCCGCTGAGCATAAAGTACGAGTTGTAGGAAACTTTTTGATTGTTATTTACAGTGATGTTTTCTGTTAAAAATCCTTTTTTTTTTGTAAAGAGAATGTTTAGCTTATGAATTTTCCCGACCAACACACGTCTAACCAGTTATATTTTAAAAGCACTGTTGAGTTCTCTATAAAAAAAATCAAACTCTTATGTCACAGTTTAAGAAAAGCTCCATGTTGAGGATAATCATCAAAGCAATAGTTTTCTTGGATAAGTTTATACTTCCATTCACAATAAACTAATCTGCAAAGTTTCAAGAAAAATATATTCGTGTGAAACTACTTGAACAGCATTATCTTTTATGTAATCCACTGTTCCACATGGATGTGTCCAAACATGCGACTAGTTTTCTGCAGTACGACGCTAATGCATCGCTTACCCGGGAACCCGCACCAGGGCCGGAGAGTTGAGACAGCAAAGCCACCCGGCCAGCAAACATGAAACAAACACCACCCTAACCGCTAGGCTGCAAGGACACCGATATTAATTTTCATTTGCATTACTACGTATGTTGCGTTGCGTAGTCGGGTGGCCTTCCGCACGGAGCATAACAGCTACTTTTGGTGTACATGGTGACTTTCATTACCAGCAGCAAATGAAAGCCTTGTTACACACGAGTACCGTGCAATGTGTGGTACGGCTGCGGTAAAGCGGAAATTTGCGAGACACTTGAAATAACGGCGCTGGTTGCATCCTTTTCGGTAAATGATGGCACAACCCGACCGGCAAGAAGTCGAGTGCGAGTGGCTTAAATAGAAATTAATGGGATGGAACTACATGATGGGACGATTTATTGCATAACTTTAATTTAATTAGCGCTAGATTAGTCTTTTGGAGCGTTAGCTCATGCACGGCCATGTAGAAAACATGCGATTTGTAAATGCTTACAGTACTGTCGATATAAAAAAGATCAAGGATGAAGGTGTGAGAATAATCAGCTAAACAAATATTTAATTTAATTTTACGAGTAGTCAATCATACGGATATGCTTTCAGTTTAAGTGAAGATAGGAAATCTGTTATCGGAAGCTGTTTGTTCCACCATATTCAAACGTCAAAATATATTACATCATCAATCGGTCAAAGAATTGACGCCATAGTCAATTAAATCCTTGTCTAATGAAGTTTTTTATTTAATCAATCATCGTCCTTCAGTATGTCAGTAGCTAGGGTGAAGATATGGATTGTTTCAGCGCGTTTTATGCACCCTGCGCGTTCTGGTTCCAAGGTTCCGATGTTGCATATTTAATACTGTTTTATGCTGTACCCAAACTGTACCTCTTCCTGCCAATATTAGCTCAAGGCATAGATGGTTCATAAAAATTATAACATTGCAGCGTTAATACTGCCGTTGAAAATATTACTCGTGATAAATGAGCTACGTTGACTTTTACTGCATCGCACAAAGTTATAGCAGAGACGTATCATATTTATATTCATTCCCGGCAACGCAATCACTGCAGGCACACGTAGATCATTGTGCAGTGCTGGGCCGCTCGAGTGGGAAGCTGAGACAAAGGTGGCACGGAAGTTCGGCACACCGTGCTAGATAGTGTTCAGCACTCGCTCGTGGTCTTCCTCTATTGGACGTCCGACGGAAATATTTTGGGTGGTAATGGCTTCCTTCCTCAGTGTTTTTTCTCGACACACTAGACTCCTGCGCGTTTGCAACCCGAATGCTGCCCCAACCCGATACAGCGGCATCTTCTGCTAAGATGAACGGAAGTGGTGAAGAGCGCAGGACGATAAAACTTTATCCATTATGTACAAGTTGTATGTGCCGGGGCAAATGAACGGTTCGGGAGCGGAAAATGTGCACACTGGCCACCTCACCGAGTGTCTTGTTCGGATCCCGGGTCGCAAGATGCTCTGTGCTGGGTGAAACTAATGGTGAAATTCAAAACAAAAGCCAGAAAGAGTGGGATATGAAATAACGGATATAAAGAACCACATGTTCCTGGTCCGTGGTCGCTATCCGCTGGGTTTTCGGGAGCTCTAAGTGGTTTCACCACCAGCTGAAGAAACGGTGTCCGATGGAAGGAAGTGGGATGTGTGTGTGTGGATGCTATGGATGGACCAGGATCGACGGACATAAGAAGGATACGCTGGAGAGGAAGATATTGGAGAGTCTCAGAATTTTCAATGGAAATAGTTTGTTTGGTACTTACCAGACCGTTGGAAGAAAAGTGTTTATTTATGGGATAATTATCCTAGGGATGTTGGTCTTGATGAATGTGTTTATGTAGCATGCAAAGATAGCCTCATAGCCTGAGAAATGCGAGACAGCAATGAATAGTGAGGCAGATTTTTTTCTAATGCTAGAATATTGAGCTTAATAATAGAAAGGTGTTTCAGGGATAGCCACAATAAATTCGATTATTCAATGTCTATCAAGTAAATTTACAAATTGATACACGTTATCAAAAAATCTTTAAACCACTTTAAATATTTACGAATAAAACAATCGAACAGTGAATTCCATTGAAAACCCGAATCATAATTTTAAATGCAAATTATTTAGCACAAATTTCTTCAGAAATATATATGACCAGGAAATATCGTTAACATAACAATTTTCCTTTCAACCACCATCGTACAATGCTGCAATATGTCAGCGAACGATCTGGTTTTGGCTTATCATTCAGACGAATTTTCGTTCTGCACCATTTCCAACACAGGATATGTTTCGATGCTGGTGGCTACGGAAATGGGGTACAATTTGTAGGATATTGTTTGAAGAACCATTCACCAGCATCAGCTGGAAATGGGATCAAACCGAACGTTCTGCGAATACGCAAACAGATGCGTTGTTTGCATGGAAATTTACGCGCAGCAATTAACTGACCTCCTGATCCTTTACCGTACAGCCAATGGGAACGATGGACGGAGTTGACGCTGGTACAAAGCACCGTGAGCCGGAAATTGAAACAAATGTACAGAGAGCAGCAGCATCGTCATCATCTGCAGTAGCAACGGGTAAACTGGAACATATCCAATATCATCCGGAGTCAGTCTGACTGCTTGACTGGGTCCTACATGGGTTCAAACAAAATGGTACAGCGCATAGGTGCTCACAATCATTGAATGGATGTAAACAACGGGTCGCACAGCCTATTGCCTGGACTTTGATGTACGAGACAATATCTGTGAAAGGTATAAACACATCATGCCCAAACAATGGTCAAGGGAGTTGAGGCCGAGGCTTTCGGAAACGCTAATTTAACAGCCGAATTTTGTCATCGTGGCAAATAATGTACGGAGAATTGTGAGGCTGCACAGTTGTTTTATAACAAAGGTAGTTATGGCAATATTGTTTTAAAAATTACAAATAGCAGTTGTACATTATTGTATTGCGCTATTACTTACATTGTTTAATTTACTGTCGTCATATCCTAAGGTCTTGCAGATAGACCTTGCTGTTTGGTAATGGGACAACTTTAGTTGGTAATTTAATATCATCTGAACTAATGATATATTTAATGAATCTTATGAAAAGAGTCCTGCAGAATCTTCAAAATTTCATTAATACGCAAAATTTCATTAGAACCAAGGTGGCAAAATAAAAAAAATAAAAGCTACAGGAACAAAAACAAGGAGCAGACCTATTTCAAAAATATATTGAAACCGAATATATACGTATTTTTTTTGAAATTTTAATATATATAAGTTATGTTACATCAATGTGTAATATTTATTGTATATATATACCTTTTGATTAACCATAATAACCTCACTTCAAATAATTGACGGACCTATATATTCATCATAAAATGGTTCATTTCTCTCCTAAACTTCTTAGTAGTCCATTTTCCCCTTTCGGATGAATGACGGAAACTTCCCGATAAGCGAAAGCTCCGAAGCTGCGAGCTTGACATATATACATTTGTTAGAAAGCTCTCTCTCACTGTCTCTCTCTTGTTACAATTCTAAGGAAGAATGATTAGGATGAAATTCGTAACTCTGTTGAAGTGAGAACCAAGGACAAACGACCCTCCCTTAGGCTGGTTGCAGAAAATCAGCTGATTTGCTTCTTCGACGCTCGATTGTTTGTATGCAATCGTAGGCAGCATAGCCATTGAGCAACAAATGAAGATTTCATCGGCACTGACAATGTGTCAGCAATAATTCACCAAGAAAACACCAGGCGCGGTAGCGTGTACCAACCACTCGAATGTCAAATGGGCTCCATTGACCTTAAGCTCCGTTAAAGGTTTACGTTCGGGTCAGACGGTATTGCTGAAGCGGTATGGGAATGGGATCTTACTTTCAGCCGTACTTCGCAGCTTCGTGCGGATCAAACCTTATCTTCGGTATAAATTATTCATGATCGTCGGGATAGGCTGATGGATAGGCATGAATTTCTTAAATTATTTATAACTTGCGCCTTTTCTTTATTCTTCACGGCCACAGAAGGCGATCGGAAAAAAAGGGCAAACATGTTGGTTGCCTTTTCGGTTCGATATCATCTTGCCGGTACCGAATCGCACACTGCTATACGAATCGATTTATCTATACCCAAACAGTTAGCTAACAAATGCCAATCGTGAAAGTGGAAAGGGATTTAATGCAATTGATTTGCTTTTTCATCAAATTTGCCAAAAATGTATCGACGGGCAGTGTGCACGCCGAACCCTCGTTTTAGCTGGTTTATCAACGCAAATATGTGTCCATCTTCACGATTGTTTGTACATTGAGCGGAAGGGCAGCAAGGAAGTATGTGATGAACCATAAATCCCGATTCATAACTCAAGAATCAACAGAAGCCAAAACAACGCTGTTGGCATATTACCAGAAAGTAACGATGTTTTTCACGTTCAGATTATAGAAAACAAATGACACGCATTAATTTTGTGGACTTATCAGTAATAGCATGCATTATAAAAACGTGTACTAAAAGTAATGAAACAATCTTGAAAATGTTCTGAATGTACTGAGTAACGAATTCAATAATAGCAAAATATAACAATATTATTCCATGCCTAAAAAGTTAATGAAAACAGATTTGTAAACAATAAAACAGCTGATAATATAAGACAATGTTTAATTTTATGTTTGAATAAATGACTCTGATGAAAAAGATTTATAGTCCCTAATTATTTTACTCAAATATTTTAGAATTATTTCAAACAAGTTTTTCGTATGAAAGTGAAACAAAATTTTATAATTATAAACTCACCCTAGCAAGATTCGTGTTTAACTTTAGAATGCGAGATACAACTAACAATGAGCTTAAAGATGAGCCGGAAGGTTAACGAGATGTCATTTGCAACGGCACGCAAATGGCCAAGCGCTGCGAGTGTGGGGTAAATATAATATTTACGCCTATTCTTCCCAGCTATGCCCATCCATCAAACAAGGCGAAGAAGGCAAAGGAAATGAGACTGACTTGTAACAGACCAGCGGCACACAACCGCAGGTGGACGCAGATGCGAGATGACAGTGACACATGACGCCGATGATGGATTGTTGCCCTGCCGATGAATTCAAGTGTTGCGGTTGTTGCTCCAACTGTTCCGCTAGGGCAATTAATTGGACTCTAGGAAATGATAAATTTAGATAAGGAAGAAAAATGATTAGCTGTTACCATACGACACTAACGTATTCGGCTTAAGTTGAAGTTTGTTTATTTGAAAGACAAATAACGTATAATATGCATTACTTTGATTAAGATCTTGAATTTTTGTAAAGTGAATATAGAATGTTACTGTTACTCGTGAGCGAGAGAATGTTGAATGTCGGAGGTGCATCGCTTTTGATTTATTTTAAACTTTTGTATGCACATCAAATCGTCAAAACGATATAAAAACGTTTCAACCGTACACACGAAATGGACAAAAGTTACACCATTATAATAAAATCTGCCAACAGCTTAAAAAAGGACAAAAGCAGCAAATGGTAAACCAAACTGTCAACTGGACATTGAGTGTTGCTCCGTCCATTTCATCCTGTTTGTACTTGTGAACGCTTTAAACTGTTAAAAAAGGAGGAAAACAGAAGAACAGAGAGAACAACGTAAAACCATTCGTTACCCAAAGCCATGCTCTTTCACAGCTGATAGAGTAAGCTTTCGCGAAACATGGATAAATTTGTTGTTCGTTTTACATACATCACTGCATTTAGTGTTTAAAAAAATGACATGTCCAATTAGTATAACGTGTCAAAAACCAATGCCAAATGTGTCTGTCTGTATTTATTTAAAAATAACATTGATTTTTTTACTCATGTGTCGATATGTAAATCAATGTTTTTTTATTCAAAAATATAAGTTTAATGGATAAATTTGTGTAATTACTATCGTAACGTAGAAATTGTTCGTTTTTATTTCGTTTTATAATTCATCAAGTATTTCAGAAATCCATTATTCAATTTGACTGCTGATTAATTTGGGTTCAGTTTATTCGAAATTATTGGCATATTTACCATTTCATTAATTCGTAGAAATAATCAATGTCCATTTTCAATAATCTGTTATTGTTCGACATATATTGATAAATAAGAATAGGCGTTATCAATCGATACCCATTTAAATTTTTTAATTTCACAATTTAATAATTATTGCATTCGTAGAATATTCTGTCAATCACAAATTTCTACAGATTGATGCAGTTATTGGTTTGAAAAGTATAAATACATGATGTCAGCCTCCCACTTAGTACGCCACTTCCATTCTACCCTAGCAAAAGGCACAAGTCATCCGTGGTTGCGAGTGTTGAATGATGCAGCTGACGCGAGAAAAAAAAAACGAGAGTTTTCCATATGCAAAACACAGAAGGGAGCGCAAATTGTCAGCTTACCAGGATATGAAATAGTGCCACATTTCCGTTCAAGATTAGAAGCTGGAAAGTGTCCCACAGCATGAACTGCTAGCGCCAGGTAGGAACGAACCAGCCAAAGCAGAACCCTTGCAGACCGGCAACCTCGCAGCATGATGGTGAGTTTCCATTTCCATTTTCCGACGGAAGCTTTCACCTATTCCGGCACTTGATAGTATGGCAGGAAACAGTTACGCTGGAAGAAAACTCTGTGTGCTGTTCTACTTCGATTGCGTTACGTTCGCCTTTACTGTGACTTGTCAGCGAGAGTTGATAAGAATAATTTTAGAAGTGTGCAGGATACATCAGCATACCTGTAGCCGGAACAGTCAAGATGATTTATGCGAGTTTTAAATTATGTTAAACATTTCATTGCTACCACCGGATTGGAACGAACTGTTCCTACTTCTTCTAATACTTTGCAGGAGTAACGGAGGGTTTATCCAACAGCTTCATTCAGTCAGCTTCACTTTTTCTTTAAATTATCCAAACCTAAGAGAACTCCATTCGGGAAAAAATCAAATCCTCCGGATAGTATTTGGCTTGATCAATTTGTTGCATGTATAAATATGTCTGAAGCTCGCTTAGCGTGTTTGTCGGTCATTGAGAGCGTTCCGTTGTCCAAATGAGACTAAAACCTCGGACCACTGGTTGATTAGCTTTCGCCATTGCTATCATTGCTGCTGCGTGTTTGCTGTGACGAGATTCTCATAAAGTATTCATTTGCTCAAAATTAGCCGGCGTTCAATTAGCTTGATCGAATATTTGGCCCGAAACGGTCTTCTGGTAAAAGTGTATTTTGTTGATGAAACGTCCAATTGACTAAAGGACTCTATTTAGTACAATACATTTATATACAGTAAGGCATCGACAATACTGTGAGGTTAAATGTTATTGGTATTAACTATATCCTTTGAATATTAAAATGTTTGATTTGAAATTGTTCTTTTTGCTAACATTCACGTTAGTATTTCTTTACTTGACAAAATAAGATTGATAAATTAGTGCAATTGAGAGATTTCATTGTAAAGATGAGATTTGTATTTGATATTAATAATATTTTGTCAATGCAAAATTGCTTCAGTTATGTTTAAAAATTACGAAACTTCACAAATATCATTTCTATAGAAGTAAACAAACAAAATGAAGTGCTCCCTTAGATTTATATCAAACTTAATACGTTCTTTAAAACTATTTAAAATAGTATGTCCTTTTGTTTTCAAAACAATATAATGATCAAGCTTTTTGGATAAGTATTAAGTCAACAGACAGTCACAACTTCATTCTATCCCAGCGCCTCCACCATTCTAATGGCTCGGTAGTTTCCCAACTGTCGCCATACGAACAACTGCTCCAACCTACGGTCTAATGATTTCGACAGAGCACCAATAGGGCTACCTCATCTCGAGTGCTCTTCAGTGCATATAAATGGTCGAACCAAAACACAAAAAAAACGAAAAAGCTTCCAATGCGCTAGTAAGCACAATAAAAATAAGCAACGAAACTGGCGATTTGAAACAAGAGCGAAATATCTGCTTCTAACGAGACCCCCGGGAACGATTACACCTCCGTCGGTTGGTGATGATTTTGACAGTTGAGTCAACATGTTTTATGTTGCCCGATGCATGGCGCAAACAGAGCGGGCGCTGACCAGAGAGTTATGGTATCCACTAAAGGACACGAGGGTACTTGGCAAACTGTGCACGTTTAAGCGCAAGGCAGTTAGCTGCAATTATCGATCGTCGCTCGGGGACGCAATGAAACACCGAGTCGTTCTAGTGCTGCCAAAACTGGGGCGGAATTGAGCCGGTGTGTGTGTGTGTGTGTGGGATTTTTTATATATCCATTTGTTTCGCTTTTGCAATGCTGTAAGAATGTGGACAACAATTCGGTTAGTTTTCCACTGGAAAACTGCTACATTGTGCCAACACACACGTAAGCGCAGCAAAGCGGGGCAGTGTGATATTTTATTCAACGTGGCATTTCGACGTAAGTTATTGTGATACGTTTTGCGATTACAAGCATTGTGTATTGAAATATTAAACAGTACCGAAAAGTTTCAACGAAACGAATGTAACGAAAAACATCTTTAATCATTTACCGTTCTAGAAACTTTCTCAGGAAAGAAAACGAATGCTTTGTAACAATTGCCTAAAGTGTTTTTCAATGGTTGTGGTGAAAAAATAAGCAATTTACCAGCGAGTAATGTAAGCGGCAACTATATGAACAACCACTCTAATTTTAATACATGGCGAAGAGGTGCGCACAGGAGAGAACAATATAAGCCCTACTTAAGGTAAGCAGTATTATCATAATTGCTTTGAAAAGGAAAAACCTCACACACACACACAAACACACAAATAAATGGAAAATGCAAGGCACTACCATTTTACTCCAACGCAAACCATCTTATGTTAGAATCAAACCGTGCAAAATTCGTTCCGAGTATCTACAGCAATTTACTGAATCCCTTGGCACTGGCTTTCATAAATTGCGTCCGCTGCATTTTTCAAGATAGGTCTTATAATAGTGCCGGTCACATTATGGCCTCATTGCTTGTTTCTTGTGCTATGTATAGCATTCTACAAAAAATATATATATAGCAAAACGAGGAAAAAGATTTTAGAATTTACCTTTTCCATCCTTTGGCCCTTCAAGAAGCACAAACTAGCTGTATGGAAACGTTATTACGGTGCTCCGGCTACATTATTTATCGCAACCATGTTCTAACAGCACGAAATGGTTTAATTAATTTCAAATAAACTTTGCGCTTGGAATGAGCCTGTTAGCTGTACACTGGACGTTCCATTTGTTTTTCTTAACATATACCGCTTTCAATAACTATATGGACACTCGTTTTCTTAGATTTACGTAACTTGAAATTCCTTTGTCATAGACGCCAACTTTTTTTGTACGATATGTATGAAATTTTGTTTCATATTTTTTTCCTTTAAAAAATTCCGTGTTTTATGCAGAAAACATTTTTATTGGGCATAACCATATTAACACCTCGGGAATATATATTTTTCACCTCATATTTTGTTCTTAAAATCGTTTGAAAATACTACTTGAACCTTAAGTGGTTTACGTTGTTTTAAACTAAAATACATTTTTGACGATTCTTTGGATGTAGACTTAACCATAAATTGAGGTGTCTTAGACTTTTTTATTACATTGAAAAATGTTTTTTATTATACTTTGATTATTGTCATCATTTTAACATATACTAAAACTTCCGTTTTTAAACAATGATTGTAGAAAAACATCAAACAAAATAAGTATAGAAGTTGGTGAAAGAAAGTTCAAATATGAGTACAGGAACATCACTTATTTAGTAAACTAAGGCAAACAAAATGACATGATCAATAAAAAATGAACTAAAAAATTCAGTAACGTGATTTTAACCGAAACAAAATATTTTTGGGTTGTTTCTGAAATTGTTAAGGAATGCAATCAATTACTGATTATTTTTTACCTACAACTACACATATAACCAAAGCAGTTTTCGTATCATGTTTTAAACTATGTTTTTCATCTCTTGAGGTAGGTTGTGGTACGCGCTGTATAAAGAAAGGTATGTTGTTATTAAGGCGATCTCTTAATCCAACTTACTTACAAAACGAACCATTGTCTAAAATAGGACCAAACAGCCTAGCTTCTTAATGTGATTCTAGCTTTATCAATTATGCAGTATTCAAATGCAGGAAATAATAATTTGAATCAGTTTTTGTGCAACCGATAAAAGGACGTAGGACCAAATTTTCCCTAAAAAGTCATCAAACTGTAATTAGTTGCTGAAACAGTTACTAGGCGGCATCCGGAAAACCCGGTACGTGCGAATGCACGAAACGAAAGTTTTAATTCACTTTGCAACAGCGCTGCAGACACGTTTTATCATCCGTGTAACGATGATTGTGTGGTCTGGTTGTACAGCAGCTATATCCTTGAGCGCATCGCTTGTGTGTCATATCGGCAAGTGCCAAGGTGTATGTTCAAGTTTCGGTAGCTAACAAATAATAACTTTCCCTTATCGTGGGTACCCGTAGCCAACGCTGTACGGATTGTTCCCCGGATTATCCCTCGATTATCTGATGCATAAATTATAGAGCGTGCAGTGTGCATGCAGAATGTTAAGATGTACATACCAGCAAATTTATGTACAAAATAGAAGTGAAATTGCAATGTATTGCTTGCAAAACAAATGGGAATAAGAACAGGGTTCTTTAAAAAATCCGTAGTATTATTTAAAAACGAGTTTTAATTTACAACGATTTATTATGATGTAGCTACAAATATCTAAATAGAAAGATAGATAGAGCTGATAGAAATTTGAAAACTATCATTCCTAGAATGGTCGTTGATTCCTTCATCAAATTGATGGTACCTTATACATTCGCGAGCTTGTATTGTTACTCGTAGTTGGACAAATGTCCGATTACGCATTCAAGTAGGTATTGCCCATGTCAGACAGACAGGGTGGAACATAATTTAATTTATCCTCACAGAACGAAGTTACAGAAATTGGACTCCACCATTAGAGTTTCCACTTCCCAAGTGGCAGGCATGCACATGATGGCGCGTAACTTTCAACACCGGAAAGGACACATCGTAGCTGCGCACTTGCAGTTACTTAGGCACTTAGATGCATACATGCAATTGCACTTTGAATTCGGGACCATAAATATAAATAAAGGAAATTCGCGTAGCCATGGCAGCTAGACCATCCCGACAGGTTGAATTAAATCATAATTATTTATGCATGGAAAGTGTTTCCCAGCGAAATTGGTCAAATGTGAGTGGATATATTTCATGTTAGGAAACAGCTGACCTTGAGAAACTGTTTCTAAAGCTACATTGTTGATAAAAGAACCAACGAAAACCTTCGTGATAGCTGTAAACTTATAAGTTTGAGTAAAACTAATGAAACTACTTTGCTATAAACTACTACTAAATTTGCTATAAAAATAAAGATCCTATGTTTACGGTATCGAACGAATTCAAACGAACCGTAGAATAAAACCAACGAGGAGCAAGTTTGTTCTAAACTATTAAAATCATTCGAAAGTTGTCGAATTTCTCGGAATGCCATTTGCCGAAACATGGTTCACTAGCTGTCCTTTCGTCCATCAATCAAACGTAAGCTAGCAGAAATAGCAATGCTCTATCGGATACGGAGGCGATGCAATCACATCTAATCCATCTGCTAAGTTCTGGAGCAGACTTCTCCCCCGAAATAAAGTAGTATTCCGAAACGATCCGGCACGGTTCGAACACAGCATTGAATTATTCAGCCAAAGATCAAAGTGCCCACTCAGCGTCGGTTTGAGCCTCGTTGATGGATGGTTCACCATTTAGTTGATTTATATATTGGTTTCACGAGATGGCTGCGGTCATCGAGGCACGAATAGAGAAGCACGCCTGAAGATAATGTGTACTTCTGTGAAATGTAAATTTCATTCCCAAAGAACCACAGATAAATTAAAAATAGTCTTATCGAAACTTAAACGAATTGCAGTCTTTTTATGAGTAGAACAATCTTTTCTACTCACAACTAACGCCTTCAGTCAAACGGTACGTTCCATTCTATCGTCTCGGAAGGGAAATTACTAATTTTATTCGCCCGGTTGAAGATGTATTAAAGCCATCACCATCGGAACCGCAGCAGCATCGTCTTCTTTGTTCGCGGGGTGTTGTTACGACTGTGTTTATTTACCTTCACACCCACCGTAGCACGAGGCGAACCATTTCGAATGTAGTCACATGCTTACCGACAGCCTTTAACAGGAGTAACTTTCTGCTGCCGGGTGTCGCACATTGCACCGACTGCTGACGCTCTGTCGCGATTATGCACTTTCCCTCAACACTTGTGGGGTGTTTCACTCCCGCATTCGGTACACCACTGTGCCCGGCATGTCGATGAATGGAGTGGCAGCATATCATTGTGTTTTACCCCGCCCTGCATGTACGGTTTGCGTTACAGCGCCGAACGTCGTAGGGAGACGATGTCGAACAGTGACTTTATTTTATCCCGACGTTACGACACAGTTTACGATGTGGCTTTCGGAAGAATTTCTTCAGTATCTAGAAAATTATAGCTGTAGTTTCAAACACCGCTCAGTGTGCGTTTACTTTGACTTGTGCTGAGTTTACTCAGAAATGCCCCAGGAGTTACTATGGGGATTATTGTGCATTACATTCTTAAATGGTACAAGCTATGTAACATTACGATAACGTTTTGCTTGGGAAACCGCTGACAGAATCAAACTAGATAGGAAGTTTCTCGTCGATCATGCATATGTTCTTCAATCATTAGTATGATAAGGGACGCAAAATATTTATCAGCATTTTACTGTTCCTAGTATTAAAATAATTACTAGAAACTGTTGAAGTCTCGTTACAAATCATCAATAACACCTTCTGCAATGGCACTAAACTAACGAGACTCAGAGAATCACGTTACGTGAGCTATCGCAAGTGGAGTTTATCGTAAAAAACGTACATCATGAAACGCAAGTTGTGGATGAAACATCAGAAGGAAGATATCCAGTTCTTCAGCTTTTGAGAAGGTTTAAGAGTTGTAGTAACGAACGGGGATGTGTTTCGCCCCGTACAAGTCATGCTAAATCCTTCCAACCGTAGCACACACCAGTTAAGCCGCTTTCATCTTTACGAAGTCGGCACTTGAGTCGAGTTACGTGAGCAACAAGGATTAACGACTTGGAGGGAAAAAACCGCTTCAAGTTGTTTTTGAAACAATTCAAGCACCTTGCTTTGTTTTAAGCGAAGTACTTAAAGGGATGAATTTGTAAACAGTGTGTTGAGAGCTAACGAAACCTTTTCAAATAGTTTGTTAACTAAGTGGATTATCAAAGCTGTTTATTAGAAGGTGGCAAAATATTAAAAATAAAAATCAGGTAAGCTACGAATTTATTCATTGAACACCACACATAAACTGATTCGAAAATTGAATTGGAACGTTTGAAACATTTCAGATAAATATTTTCGTTTACATTCTTTCACCCACAATCATCCAGCGGAATGCGGTGCTTTTCGGTAGAATAAACAACTTTTACACCATCGAATGTTTTTGATTTTTGTTCAAAAAAGTTTTCACTCCCCCCACACGGGAGGAAAAAAAAGTCCCTATAAAAGATCATGTGGTACATTTCTCCGTCCATCTGCCAGCCACAGAATCGTTTGTTTTTGGCAAAAACGGATGGTACAACCCGATGGCAACCGCAGGTTTCGAGAGTCCTCTCAAAATGGCATGCACTGGATGTACTTAGCGTGTGCCCACCTGTTTTAATGCGATTATGTTAATTAAAACAGATTCCTTCTACTGGTGCGCATCGACTGTTCGAATGTGGTTTGAAGCATTTGGTCCGGTACGAGCTTCACCCATCTGCACATCCTCCCTCATTTTCTGGAGCATACTGCTCGGGGTTGTGTTGGGCACCGTTGAAAACCTCATACGAACAGGCGGTCAGTCAGCTGGTTGAGTTTCGTTTTCGGGGGTTGGAATTTGTTTTACCGTCAGGTGCCTCTGTACGAAGCATCCCAACATGGCAGGCACGGTAGCGGCTAAACGAGGCTCGTCATCCTTTCGTTGAACCACCACACCACTTTTCCCTGACATCGACATGTGTTGATGCTGGATGCTGCTGTTTATGGCCGTCAACTACTAAGAGATACAGCAGCGAAAACACTGACGGTACTGGTCATCTAATAAACATCGTTCAAGTTCGGTGGGCTGTGGAACTGTGCACCGGTTTGTGGCTGCTGCGGTTGACCCTAAATTCACTCACCTGTGAAAGATTATACGTTCTAACATTTTATTCGATAGACACATCAAGCAGGGTACGTTCACTGGGTGGGCTTATTTTTGGAGTGTAATTTTCATCCCATTTACAATTTTTTTACATTCTTTGGGCTCTTGTTTGCGTTTATGAATGTACAGCAGAGTTCTTTTCAATTTCCGTAACCTAACCAAGTGTATAAAACTCATTTGATTTGAATATATAATTTGAATTAAATAGATTTGTTATATTTTTTTCTCTATCGTATGGTACCTGTTGCCCCAGAGGAAGAATTCCCATAAACCATTCTGCAAATCAATAAATGAAATTGAGTTCTGGTTCGACGGTGTAAGAAAGATTAGTTTGTGCGTGATCATCTGCAAATCACGTTACAGCAGCTACTCCAAAAGATTATTGCACACCGTGAGCTGCATACATAATCACCTACACGGTTTTGTCTTAAATATTGTTGTTCGCGTAGTATTTGCCCGTGCCATAAACACCTCGGCTATGTGGAATCAAAATTCGAAGAAATGCTAGCAAGGATCATGAATATTTCAACATTCCGATGGAGTCGTAGCAAAATAATCAAGCTACAAACAATGATTGATATCCAGGTGGAAATGATTGAAATTACATTTGAAGCATTCGATCGAACCTTGGAAAACACATCTTCCGTATTTATTTGTTTTGTGGATCATTTGAGGAAGAATGTACAAAATATTTAAATTGAATTGTTCGAAGTGTTACGTTACAAGACTGATTGAATAATAATTTTATGATCTACAGCGATTACCATAACTGTATTATATGGACTTTCCTTTAATTGAAAGCCTGTATAGATAGATAAAGAACAATGTTGGGATGATTGGTGGAATATGTAATTCTACGAGGTTGCAGATTTTGTTCTTTTGTTTCTCAAGTTTGGCGTATCAACCTGTTTGATCATTTACTTCAAACAGATTTACTATACTCAATTCGCATTTTCTTAACAAACATAAACTAAAAATTTATGGGAAAATGTGACAACAAATCTTTACATATTATTTTTAAATTTTTAAAATAATAAAATTAAGAAAAACTATTGATCTCGGCTTAAGGTTTTTAATCAAGTGTTATTGAGGTCGATTAAAGAATCGACTTAAAGTTTTCGTCGGTAGCTTTACTTATCGTAAGAAGCATAAATTTGATCTTTTTATGCCGTATAACTTGAAAAAGAGGCCCCTTTGTTCCCGATGGCCATTATGTCGACTAAATATCGACTAACGATCTCCTCATCTGGACCCTGTTCTCTTCTTGTTTCCTTGGACGTTCGACCGATCATGGTTACCACACATACAACAGCTCGTTGTTATTTATAACAATTACACTTTATTAATAATAATGTAAATTTTTAATTATATTTTACTATTATTAAGGTTATTGCTTAATGCAAAAACATAATTTCCGAGCTGTTCATATTTAGTTATGTTTAAGAAGAATGAATGTAAAAGCGAGAAAGTGAGATATAAATATACAAAGGAGTAAATTTAAGATTCACGGAAAACTAACCAGTAATAATATTAGTTATCTCAACAGGATATCAAGCAAATTGCAAAATCAAGAGCATATCAAGTTATAGGACGACCGTTATAACATGACAAAAACACAAACTGCAAAGAGTTCGCTTAAAAATACTGTAATTGTATATTTAAAATTCCGAAGAATTGTGAACAAAATTTTTTTTCGGCAACGATTACACCAGTAGAAGAGATATTTTTAGATAACACAAAAAGCCCCGAAAAATAAAATAAACGATGGAAACAAACGTGTCTTGCGCAGCATTACCCACGTGACATACGATATTACATCGCACAACGCCGCTTTTTTCCATGAAAAAACGTTCCTGTGTTATGAAAACCCCCCAGCACACTGCATATCACGAATGATGTAAAAAATGCATAACTTTTACCGAGATTTTCAGTAAAATATGATGCCTGCCTGACGTCACCATTACAAACACCCCGATGGTACAATATCGTGGGAAATATCGCATACTAAGAATCGTTCAGAACCATCGTCTACCGATGGTACGGGAATGGACGTGCTTTTTTTTCGCTCTCTGCCTACAAACATGATATAGAACCAGTCACTTGCCGGAAGATGATAAGTTGTGATACCTGCGAAGGAACCAGACGGCATGGTTTTGGTCTGGTTGAAACCCGTTGAAGCGTGACGCCATTGAGCAAGAAGCTGCACGGCTTCTGTGTCACTCGCGCTGATAACATTTCACTATTTTTATACATTTCTCCATTACGCGCTGGCTGGTGATAGTACTAACCATCAATATCGTGCGATGGCACTGGCACGATAGCGCGATGCGATGGGAAATATAAATTATTCCATTCCAGCAGACAGCCGTACATTTGAATTACTATCAGCTCCATCGACAGTCAGATGCTTCCACTGCCATCGTACGGTGGATGATATATCAATGTTCGATTCCGAATGACATTCGGATGGTGGTGAAATGAGGAAAATTAACGTTTTCCTCACCCATCGTTCTGCACGGTCGCTGGTGGAAGTGTTTGCTTTAAGTAAAACATTCTAAAAATTATATTAAAATTTATGTTTTGTATGCCGTGCGTGGACCGTACAATTGTTTTCCAACATTATGCAATACCGAGTCGAAAAATTTCGTTCCATTTTGCTACATCATCCACGCACACCTAAACGGTAACAAAATAACAAAACCCAAACGCTCCGGGTGGCAATTCCAAACAAACCAGGCTGCCCGTGTTTGTGCACAGGAAAGCACCGTGTTGTGGCAAAACTTACGGCAAGTTGTAAAGTAAATATTGTGCATCATTTTTCACCGACGGCATCAATTTCGTTTCCAAGGAATTTCATTATTAGTAACCTGTACGTTTACTTTCGCCTTAAATTGACATGCTATTACAATGCTCGTGGTCTTCTGCTGGGAGCGTAATGTTTTCTATTCTGAATCCAAACAACGTGCAAACTCTGTTGCCCGGAACGGAAATACATTATTGCGGGAAAAAAGAATGAGGCAGTCTCTTCCGCTGTTGTTAAATGTTGCCATCCGACACTCGGTCACAGTTTACGTGCGGTGTATATGTAAAAGATGGCAATGCTTGACTTGTACAGAGCAAAAATGCTTGCTTAAATTCCAAACATGAATTTCGTAAAGTTACCAAACCGGTTTGCCTCAAACAGCAGCGCCTTGCGTGATGGCTTCTTACTTGAACGAGATATTTTTAAAAATTTATAAAAATCGCACACGAAAGATAACAAAAATAACATAAATGAACCACTTTCGGTGAGATCGTTTTAAAGCTTACCAATGAGCGACAAAAAAACCGTGGAAGGCAGATGATTTAAATTTAACGACAGCCATGTGGCTGTGAGTTTTAAGTGCGTGAACGTGATGTCTTATTTTCGGTAGTTGCTCATGAACTGCTCCTAAACGACCGTGACTGCTATCGTCGAACGTTCTAGTAATGAACGTTATGATTCAGATTGCCATCGCCGAGAGGAGAATCTATGGAGTGCTAATGGCACAATGGCTGCACGGTGCTACGTTCCAAGCGCAAGTCAGGGCAATTGGTATTCGATTTGATCGCTGTCGTCCTCTCGTTTAGTTAAATATGCCGAGCGCATCACACGATTCTGTCTGAAATGATCGCTTTGCGACCATTACCGTAAGTCGGACAGATGTTCATTGAAATGATTTGATTCCATTATGCCACCGTACGTAGTGTTGAAGTTTATTTAATGATTAGATTAGGAATATATAGTGTCGACAGCATCTTATTCTCTTCCATTGTTACAGCAATATATGCTATCACAATTTTTTTTTTTGCTTTCGTCTGGTACGAAATCTAACATAAGGATTTTGAGAACTAAGAGTTTTTTATAATAGAATTTGAAAATATGTATAAAAAATGTGAAGTTTTCTATTTTTCGTACCTATCTTTCCTATTAAAACAAGCCAACACTCTTTGGGAATATAGACTTCCAAAGCCCACATCAGACTTCTTCCCATGATGCTTTGTCCCGAAGTCTCCCATTACCATACAAATTACATCCCATATGAACTTTGTCCCTCAGGAATAGACAAGTAAGCATATCCTTTGTGGGCATCCAGGGATGTCAGCGTCAACAATTACTTCTTGTTGCAAGCAACAATTGCTCTACCAGAAATAGCTTCCGAAATTGAGAACAGACAACGATAAAGAACCTTCGGAAGTATGTTATTGAGTCATTTATCCCGTTCTTAGATTATTGCCGCCCGAATGACCCACCCATCGTCAAAGTATGCCCCGTAACAGAACAGATTGGTATTCGTTTGATGTGACTTGTGGCAATGCAATTTATGCTAGCGTTTCCTTCCGTAAATATTTATGAACCGGGAATGTTATGTAAAACATGCCTGTGTACGAGAAATTTGTAATAAAGAACATGAGAACATGTTGAAGTTATTGGAGTGTACGTGGTATCTAATCGTTTAAGAGCTGAAGTCTTATGGATAGTCTGTGATAAAGTTCAGTAACTACCATAATTCAATAGGCAACAAAATTTTATTGATTGGGCAAGCGAAGTTATGTTGATATTTTTATAAATTGTTACTTATCATTATTTAGTTGGAATCCTTCAAATATGGCATTTCGCTACGAGCATACGATCGGAGTTCACATTCCAGTTAATGTGGAAAATGAATAAAATACAATCAACCTATCCCACTGCTCGCGTAAGTACGTTAAAATCATCGTTCAATACATCCCGCACAGAATACGAAGTTGGACGTGCGGATTACTGTTCACGTCGCTCGGCTTACCATAACGCTTTATACGTTGGCTCGTTCTTTTTCTCTTCCGCAAAAAAACTTTTCCCTTCTCACTGATTCAATGAAATTAGCCGGTATTCGCAATGCGGGAACTTTTTCTACTCTAGATTGTATTAGGTGAAAATTGAGTTCGATCCTACGCGTTTGAGCAGAGCGTATTATCGGCGACATAGGCAAGGATCGGTACCGTCCGCTACACCTACACCAGGCCGGTTCGTGCGTATTACTTTCAGTTTAGTTCGGGAAATGTTTCGTGACACTATTGTCAATTCTAGTTAGGCAGGTGTTGGGAAAAGCGATATTGTGTGCGCATTTTCTTTTTGTCCATTTTGCCGCACTGTAACCGACGGTTTGCATGGGGGTATGATTCAACTTGTTCGCTGTTTCGCACGTAAGCAGGAAATACTCCCGGCTAAAGATGTATATTATGAAGTTTTTGAGCGAAATTTGTACATTTCGAACAATGGGGACGGGTGACATCAGCGTCAAAAAGCGCTCCCACCCGGTAAGAAATCGATCCCGGCACAATCATAATTCAAAATGGACACCAAACGTACGGCACAAATGATGTGTACAATTATATTTATCGTGATCGTAAACTGTGTAAAATTCCGACCCAATGAAGCGTAGGGCAATAAACTTCCTCAAACACCACCATCTTCCTATTGGTGCGTCATACTTTTCGCACTGCAAAAGCACAGTCAGGTTTAATGTGTCGCGGTGGGATGTGCTTTGTGGCCCTTTTTTTACAGAAATTGAAATTTTCAAACGGAAATGAACAAGACGACGATTTGAGTTATTTTACCACATATTTCCGGCAGCACCCCATTGTTCGTTGGGAAACCTTAGGTGACTTTTTTTTGAAAGAAGTGGAATCGAACTCAATAATGGGCTTTTCTGCGTGTCTTCTTTTACGATGGTACTTTTCGATTCAAGCATGATTCGTTCAAGGTTGGTTGGTGTTCTAAACGGATATTTTACACTAGAACGACCTACCAGCCATTTTGACTGGTTTTGGAATTTTAAAATGAAACAACTATTTTAGGTAAAACATTTCGAAACATTACTTAGATCTGACAGTTAATGGCCTTGTTATTGGGTCTTTTAAACAGTTGTTAAAAATTGGGTCCTTGGTATTGATCATGACTTATGACTATGCCACTTCGACCGGAATTGTTGAATAATTTTTTGAATATACTTGAAAAATTTACCAAATAAGATTATATTTGGTGTTCAGCATAAATTAGGAAATTGTGTTAAGATTAAATATAGGAAAAACGTTATATAAACAGCAAAACAATCCACTAATAGTAAAATAAATTAATTTGTCCAATTTTTCACATACAAAATTGCACAACTTTAATGCTTTTTCACAAAAAATAAAAAATTATATTTTTTGCTTTAACCTCTTTCCTCTACATGTACATGAGACGTTCTTTTCTCACCAAACCGAAATAGCTAATGAGAATCATGCAATAAAACCTTTTCCCATTCCCAGCAGGGATTCCATAACTCCCAGTGCGGTTGGGCCCGAATGAGGTAGCATCGGGGACACATACTTATTATGTTATCGGAATTCAAATTGCCATGAAGTGTCGCAAGATATAAAAAACGCACGCTTCACGGTGAATGTGACTTTCCGCTTGCATCGCAATTTGCATTTTCTTAGAGCCCTTCCCCCGAAGGGATTACAAGCGCACGGTAGCGAAGCAGTGGGATGTATCACATTCCCGTACACCGACCAACCGTTCCGGACGGTGCTGATCAGTTTTTACGAATGCATGATGGAGTTTGAAACAATTTGCATTAATTTCACCGTGCTGCTGGGTTACACGCGCTAGGTGACGACCGAGGAAGCAAAAATGAATATTCAATCATGCTGCCGCCACTGCAGAAGGTAGATATTGATAATTTTTACGTTACATTGCGCTGTGTACGGTAAATGTCATAACTTTTTCATTTGAAACGAAAGCTTTGTTTTGTTTTATTTTACCATTTCTTAGCAAGCCGTTTTTCTTCTTGCAAGTTTCGCATAATTTCACAGAGGAAGCATGAACAAATGTTTTCTTCTACTTTTACGCTTAAAATCTTTATGCTAAAGGTACGATTGTCGGGTTAAAAATATAAATTTTTTATTCCTTCTACTGAACAAAACTGGCTTGTTGGAAGCCAAACTGTTCATTTTGTCGCAGTCGAACAATGGAACAAAAAACACATTGAAAATAATATTCCATGAAAACCCATGGAACGTTATGAACCCTTTACTATTTACCGTTTGTGTAATGATCTTTCACATAAAATAAAAATGAAACAATCAGTGCGGGATGCAGACATCATTAAAACGAATAATGTGCGACGAATGCTGCCGAAGAAAATGGTGCATTAAAATTCATGCAAAATTTATTGTTCACGTTAATGGCAATTCCATAATGCGTTTTTTTATAATAGTGTGATTAATTAGTACGTTTTAATTAACACAGCTTTTATTAACATCGGGTTCATAGACCAACGCTGACGAACATTCATTTTACATGCTGGCTAACCTTTTTTGTCTTTGAATAATCATCATGTGTCCGTTAAGTGTATGGAGAATGTAATTAAAATGATTTAAAATATGCCCAACAACACTGTATCCTTTCACGTGGATGTCGTTAAAAGGGTAACTTGAGCTTCTGACAAGCGTAAAACTAGCCTGTATTTGACTTTCTCAGCGCAGTACCTCTAGATTTCTCGCCTAATAACTACCTGTAAGTGTATCATATCAGCATTAATTGCCACTTTGCAAGTGTAATGACGCATTGGATGCTTTGCCAGACGAGACTTAAATAATTAAGACACTCGTGTAGAGAAGGTTACTCTCGCCTGGGTGAGGGTTGTGGGCGCGAAACATGAGAGTGTGTAATAAAATGGGGTTACTTATGGCATGAACAGGACACTTTCTGTACGACCCATTGGTTTATGTGTTCATTAGGAAAAGATGCAGATTTAAAAAAGCTCTTTGAGAAAAATAATAGATATAATGAGGCTACATGATATTGAAAAATTCTTGGTTATTACAGAATAATTTTATAAAATATTTTACATAAAAATTTGCCAAAACTAACCTTAATGCAAATGATCCACTCCAAATGCAATACGTCCCATCTTGAGTTCTTAGCATAGCCTTACCAGAACTCGATTATCCATTGTAAAGAAAGTCGAGAAGAAAGGCAGCGCGTGCCTAGCGCATTATGGAAACAGTTCGTTAGTGGTTAAAAGTTTCCATCGCCGTACGTGCTTTGGATACATGGGTGAAAAATGGTTTTAACTAACAAATGCACAGTGCGCTTCAAAGGATGGTTAGGTGCAATTGAGTTTTCAATTTGGCACACTATCACGTACCAGTTGATTACACAAGAAGCATTTTTTGATTAGCTATTACGAACACTAGATTTCCATGCAACGTGGTATGAGATTTTGGAATGAAATAATCATCATGTCGTGTAATGATCATGCACAGGTAGATCTTTATTTGCTTCGCCCTGGAGTTTTGTTGTTGCAGAAATTAGCCCACCATATTTTTTGGAATAAACCTTTCCAATTTATATAGGATCAAATAGTGTTATTTAGATTAATCTTCAAACTTGTTTCATAACACGCAAGACGAGGTTTAGTTTCGTTGATGATGCGAAACAAAAAGCACAAGCACCGTCGTATCAGAATTTATCTCAAGTTGCCCACTCGTGATAAGTGTCTGGTGGGAATTCATGCTACTGCACCAAATTTTATCCTGCAGCGACAACGTCAAAGCGCGGGCCGAGGCTGCTTTTTGGTAAATAGTCTGCTTTGCGGGTCGAATGGCCGTGCCACATTGCTCAGCGCTCGGCAGAATCGTGAGGCGGATGATTTATCTTAGCGCAAGCCATTTGTTATATCATATTTATGTAAGCAGGCAAGCTATGAACCACACACACACATATACGCTGCCGAGAGTAATTGTGTTCGGAACGGCATCGGACATCACGTCAAGTGCCGTTGGGGGAAATGGTTGCTTGCTCGTGCCTGTTGGGCATGCGGCAACTATCATGGGATATATCGGGTGTTGTATCGTTTATCCTAAACTGGAAGAACTATACATCCAGATGCATGTCGGTCGTAAACAGTTGTTTTAGTGTGCGCGGTATTTATTTCATAATAAGACATTGTACATTATTCGTTATGCACTCCTCTCTATAATTAGGGTTTATAACTAAATATTTAATATTTTTTTCTATGCATAACATTGTAAGTAACTTTGAAAAATACATCTTGATCATCTTCGTTGAAATACTCAATTTGTATTATTTAGCATAGTGATGCAGAATAGAGCAGTCATCGTTTCTGACCACACTCTGAACTACCAATCCCTTCCCGTAACTGTTTTAAGTAATATTAACTCAAGTAAGAGGACTCGTATCCTAAGTTTGTTTGCCAACTACATCATCAGTATTGATAGAGTATTATTAAAAGAAACAATACTGTGATTGATAGAACAATCCTTGAATGTTTTCTGCCATCCGATCGTGTAGTTAAAAAACTTTTTTGTAGACTGCAATTTGATTTTGATTCTTAGATAAACATTTTAGAAAAAAAGGTTTTTCAAATAAAATACATACATTGTTTTAAATTGTCTTTAATATTGGAATTACACTTGAAAAGAAACATACATTTTTTATTTTCACTAAAAAAAAATCAATTTATAATATTTGATCACAAAGCAGCTTCCTTTAAGAAAAAGATAGACACGTTTGGTTATGAACCATCGTCTGAAATTATTTACCTACAACAAACAAAGCTTTATGGATTAACTTCCTTTTCCATTTATCTTCATAGTCAGCCAGACGCCTTCGCTGTCTCTCAAGTACAATTTGCTTCATGTTAAATTATATCTACGGTTTTATTACAAGCGTGGTAAACATTTGACATTATTAGAATCGCGATCCGTGGATGCAATTTTCATTCTCACTGTTTACTCTACACATTCCATAATATGACTGAGCAAATACGAGTGATAAGGTCGGTAATGCAATAAGAATCATTTCCAGGCGGCATTTGAACCATCAGTACGTTGTTTCGCAAATACACGTTGCGCGAATCCAATTCCAGGAAATTTTGGTAAACAATATTCTTGCCTGATAATGTTTGAAGTTTACCACAGTCAATCATGATGCTAGCAGTCAACTTTTCGCTGTGCCCCAACTTGTGCGAAGTTATCAAACCAAGCGTGCGAAAGTTACAGATTTAGTGATGGAAGGATTACGATAGGGACCAGGAATTAATCTTGTTTGTGATGAAACCCGAAACTGATCACAGGGAAAAAATACTTACCAAAACTAACCTGATCGATGGAGTACTGTGAATTATTTATCTAACAGCAGTCTTGGCATGAGCAGAACTTGTCCTTTACCCGGTTTGGAAAATATTTCCCTCATCAGAGCCATCAAATTACCAATGGGGTTTTTTTTTCACAATACAAGCACCAAAGCTTCGCCAATGCATACAACTCACTCAATGGTTTTAATTTCACCATTCGAATCGTACCATCGATGCCACGTAGCCCGTACTTCATTGTGTGGCCGAAATTAAAAAACTTTTGCGCCCATCATTTATTCCGCCACGACACAATCATTTGCATTTTCGTTTCCAGTGACCGGGAACAGCCGGGAAATTGATTCCAGCCGATGCTGCCGTAGGTATGCGCTTCACCTTTCATTAAGTAGCTTATCCCTATTCGGCTGGTTTGTTTTCCCGGCCACCGTGGATTGTCCGCATCCGGCACACGGCCACACCTCAAGATCCAAGTAATTAAATCGTTTTTGTTGGAGTTTTGGGAAGTCGGGTCCGTTTCCGCATACCATTAAATAGTCCCCGTAGCGCTAGGCATCCAAAGCACCCACCTTCGCCCATCGAGAAGGTAAGATATGCTCCCGTTTTCGCTGTTTCTCTTCTGTACAAACGATCCTATACTGCATCCAGCCAAGATGTAACTTTATGCCGTTGCCAGGGAAAGCGCAAATTCTGCAAAACCGAAAAAGCACCGACAATTTAGCACTCGATAAAAGACGACAAATTAAACCCAGCAGAGCATGTGCTAATTTTTATGGCCAAAGTTTTGCACAGTCCTAAATGGAATGAGCGTTCATTATGGTAGGTGCGTCTGTTTTTTGTGTGTGAGAGCGAGTGAAAACAACGTTTGCCACCTCTAAGCAAACCTGTGACAATTTTCACCACCTTACTAATTGAGTGCCGGGGAAATGTGCGATGAAAATTGCTTCTTGTGCCTTGTACCATCAATCAACAGCGGTAGTGCCGTATAATTCAATGTGCCTCGGCATTCAGGTTATGATTATCGCTGTTACAGTAAGAAATTAACGTTACAAATTGACAGGCAGCTTGTATCTTTTAGTGGATAATTTGCATGACAAACGTTAACGATCAGATGCCCGCACTGGCCCCCGGTAAATGATTAGTGCTTTTGGTGCTCCGCCGGCAATGGAACCGAGGATGCCGGAGGCATAATTTATTGGACGTGCGGCACGGTCGACCAGCTGGTGCGTTCGTCGTTAAATTTTATTAGCGATTATTACTGGCTAAAATTTATAATGATGTCTTGCTGATGGGCAATGAAAAGTTTGCTCAGGAAAAGACGGATGGGTTTCAAAAGATCACGTTACTCAATAAATCGTTCATCTTCTGGACGGAACAGAATAGGACTTGAAATAAGGAGCATTTTGATGAATTTTTAATTTAATTTAATCAAAACGTTTTGAGTGGGAATCTACCAAGTAGTGATGCAGTATTCTTAACATTTACTTTTTAGCTTTACACGATAAAATTATTCAAAACCCTCAAGAGATAGATACAAATAGTGTTTGTATGATTTATGTAGAGTTCTATTTAACATAGTTGCGTATTTTTTCATATTTTTCCATAATTTATTACGTGTTTTATAGCAAAAAGTAACTGTATTAGGACCTTCTTCAAATTTGTCGCAGTTGAACAAGAATATTCAATTCAAAGTAAATCTCCAATTATGTAAATGGAGCTTTTATTAACAAATAAAAACATTTACGATAGTATATCTAACAAAAAAAAAGCCGCCATTCGCCATTTTGTGACATTCAGTGCACAAAAAAAATTTTTTTTCGTGCGCCAAATCGACATTGCTAAATCTAGTGTTTTAGCAAATTGTTTCTGTACAGTGTAATTTGCGTTTATTTCATTTTATCTCAGTTATGCATTTATTACAGTTTTACCACAAGTGTTGGATTAAGGGTGTAGTAACCACTTAAGCATAATTTATGTACTTTTGAGTGAAAGGAAATGCAATTATTTGCTAAACCTCTGCTTACCTAGTTCATACTCTTCATGTGATTACGTTTAAGTAGAAAATAGAGATATATGCGTCACAAATAATGACGGTGTGCGGTGTTGTAAGTCAGCACTATAAAATATTTTATATACTGGAGCTGCAGTGCCAAACAGGCAAAGATAATAATGTCACTGCAACAAGAAACCAAAAGAAAAACGAAAGAAACCTAGCGAATGTACCGATTCCACACAGGACATCCGTTGGGGCAAACCAAACTGTACCGGAAGGCAAGCTGGATGAATATGCATGGCCAGACCCTGGGAAGTACTCTTGGAACTCGAAAGACAACTCCAGACGCTGTAGGAAAAGAGCGAAAAAAAAAGGAAAACCTTGCCTTTCCCAAAATCCGCTTTACCCTTACACTGAGCTCCATCCCGCATTTGAAAGCTTTCTCCACTGCCCTTACAGGAACTGATCCTGATTTATGACCGCAGAGTCTCCAAATTCATCCAATTCAACCAACCGCGGTCTCTTTTAAAATCGGATTCCCCGGGTGGAAAAGGAAAAAGTCCGTCATAACGCTGGCGACTTGTTGCTCGAGGGTACCGTCTCCAGTGTATAAAGGAACGGTTTAATGCGGACGAGATACATTGAACGCTGAATAATACATGAATGTTGCTTTCGAATGGAAAAATCATCAATATTCGCCTGTATCCTTGAGGGGGGAATATTTCTACGCAGCAACCATTTTTTTTGCTGGAAGGGTTAAACCGCCAGCTCGGGTTAAGTATGCATCCGGGAGGGTAGTGCATATCGCTATTAAAATAAATATATTGAAAATATTTTAAATTATTCTGTGCGAGTTTGGTCGGAGAAATTTCAATTCCTTGCGTGATGTAAGAGTGTGTTTATCTTTCTTGCTGCATAGTTACATCTTTGCTTTCACTGCATTACTATTTTTTTATTAAAGTACTAGAAAGCGTTTATCTACCTCAAAGAAGACATTTCAATGCTTGAAATAGCAGCAACGAAGACAAAATGCACCTTGGCCATGCTGCACCGCCATATTTCAATGCATAACTGCAACACCAACACACTGCAGATGACGGTGTGGTGGTTATCGCTTTCTTAATGGGTCCATAAATTCATGCTTCTCAGTGTCCTAATTGCAGACCTGAAATAATTTCGCTGTTTTGCTCATTATCTGGCCGTTTCGGTTGGATTGTCTTCCGGGTGGCTTCCTGTTTATTTTGTGCTCCTTCGTCTGTGACGGCCGAGGCTCTCTGCTGGTGTTCTTTTATTCGGTGTGTATCCTTTTTTCGACATAATCTTTTAAATAGTGCAAGAAACTGTTTTAAAGGCTGGCCTCAATTTCATAAGCATTTCGCTTCAAATGCATGAAAGAAATAAATGGTCAAGGAAATAGAAATACTTGTCTCGTTCCTACATGCATAAATATCAAAGTTTCATTGGAATTAAAGATCATAAACATTGAAGAGCTAAGTAAATTTGATATTTTATACTAATTTTAAATTAATTTTAACATTATGAAGCACCATTATTACTTTTATTCTTGTTTAACTTTAATTGGGCAATGAATGAATACGTAACCACAAGTTACTAAAACCATGCGTAGTATGCAGATAATCAACTAGATCATGTGAAAATCGTGTAAAAGTGCTACAACAACTTTGGGCAATTTCTCACCACATTCTATCAATTGTAGGATTTTTGCGTTCCACATCCCTATTGACAAAACACGAATCTGGTTCATGAGAAACGATACAATACAACCAACACTATGCTCAATAGCAGTACGTGTCTATTTCTGATTTTTACCTTATTTCTGATTTTTACCTTCAACGATTTTGGTTTTGCAATTGAGGACGATGCAACAGCGTACTTTACGTGTTACATGGATCGAAACGTGATAGTACATGGTTATGGTTCTATCTAGAGATTTCTTACGGTGGCAATATATATTGCTTACATGACTTTTTTGACCATAATGAAATAGATAAATAAAATAAGGTCATATCGATGAAGAAATATTGAACAAACGATATATTTTCCAAAAACATGAAACTTACAAATTATTATATTTACGCACGTAACTTATAAAACGTTTTAAATGAAACCAACATGTTTTTTTGTTTCCATCAACCGATCGCATTGAACCCGCAACCGGTTTAATGCTTTCATACCGCCGATAATAGAAATGTTGAAAATGAAAATAGTCTCACATGGCACAATGCCAGCATGCGATGGAATCTTGCCGCATCGCATGGGGTTTATTTTCAAAAGCAAAAGTGAAAAAATATGAGTGATTTTTTTTACATCATAACAATGGTTCTATTCTAGTGCTGGTAGGTAGCCAACGATGGGAAATATCTGGCACGGCTCTCTTCACACCTTCGAAGAATCGTGTTGAAGCGTCACTGTAACGATTGCAATGATATGGCGGTAAGATGAATGTGTGTATCGTTTAAAGTATGTGTTCGAATTTTTCTTTAAAATCAACATACTTGTTAGAAGCAAGGTTTCATTTTTGTAAAGTGCAGATTAATCCAAAACGATAATATCACATCGTAAGTAACATTGTTCATGTTATAGGCATTATAAACCGTAATTCTCGGAATAACTATTGAGAGAAATGAGTACGGTTTAAAAAGAGGTGACTTAAATCTTATCTGTGAGCTTTGTATCTCTTCGTTTCATTTCCTTCACAAGCGTAATTCATTTGATATTATTTAATTGAACATCAGATATATCCAAACGTTCCAACTGTGTAAGAACGAGTTTCAGCACAAATTTGAGCGTAATTAAATATTTCACACACCATCATGTCGAGTTGAGCAACACTCGAACACATCCTGCTACATAATGGTAATCAGTTTCATGTCCACAAAAACATGCATAACACTACAATTAGTCGTTGGACGATTCACTTCATAACCGTACGGGTGGGCGGTTGGTCTACCGTATTGCCTGTACGACCATATTGTAAAGAATCAAACAGGAAGCTGCATAACTTCCGAAGCAGATGCAGACGGGTAGAGTTTTCGTAAGCTCTGCGGTGGTTTGAATCCGAATTGACGCCGCAGTGCAGATTCAAACCGTCCGAAGCTGCACTTGTTGGACCAGCTGGTGCTCTCGAACCGGAGCGTAGTAGTTGCCGCATGCATCATCGCTCGGTGGTTGGTTGCACATCCGGTTCCCATTGCAGTTGTAGTGTGATGACGAGGACAAAAGAATTCCATCGCTGTGCGTTTTCTATAGGTTTGCACTTATTCCAAGGAAGGCTGCCGTGTGGGTACTGCAAACCAATCGTGTCGAAACGCTGCTGTGCCAAATTTTGCTCAACAGGAACGGCAAGAATCTTACCGCAAGCAACAATGACAACGAGAGTAGAACAAAACAAAAAACACAAGAATGCAAGAATAAAATGGGATAGTGACCCAAAATAATTTCACACCACCATTAAACAACGCCCCGAATTGTCCGTCTGGATTATGCAGTGTGAATATGAACAATTTAATTTCCTGTTTAGTTTTACTTCAACTTGTTATGTGGTTGGTATGTCTTTATTATGTTTCGTTTTTCATTAAAGCAATGATTCCAAAGTATAATTTTAGAAACCTTCGTTTTCTTCTATAGTATTTAATTATTAATTTGCTATTTCGCAATGCTTGTTTTAACTGTACATTTAACTTGATGATTTATGGAACTTTTGTAACATATTGTTCAACACCCTAGAGCAGTAGAGCTCAAAATCTCATTTAGCCAAGACACAATGAGTAGCATAACGTCTAATGACATAGAGTTGCAATATACTGTAACAAGCAGAGACTCAAACCGGAAATACTCAGAACTGATTTTTATCAAATATTTTGGAAGGGAAAAACGAAGAAGAAAAAACGGAACAAAAACTATTACACTTATAGAGCTATTTTTTGTTTTTAAGGAATTTTTTAAACATGATAAACTGAAGTATTTTTGAATTTACTTCCACACTTTATTGAAGACGTTATTATGAATACTGACTTCAATTTTGCTTCCATATCTCACACAGCTCGTGTAGTTGGCTACTATTAAAAGGAACGACAAAATTGAACCGTCAATATTGATCATCGCATAATAGCAAATATTGTCTCATTATAAAAAAATCCTGATGGGAACAAAAGCAGACGCATTTAATCATCCCGATTTACAATCAACTTCATGAATATTTTGCCACTGATTGACATGGCGCAGTTCAGGCAGGGCATCCGATGCCACGGAAAATCTTTTGCCCGTGGCGTGCATGAAAACATATGATAATCAACACAACAGCAGCTGGAACGAAGGCACAGAAGAGCGATAAATTTGTGCACTTTAATAATTTTCAATAGCTTTAATGAGAACATGAAGCGCAGCAAAAATGGATGTCGTTAGTTTTGTCATTTAAAATTGCGTTTTTTGTTTGTTGGGAAATATTAAAAACAAACCATTTGTAATAAATTTTTAAATTTAGAGAAAACACTCACCCAGAAATTCCATATGGTACTGTTCATTGAAAAACATAAATACAGCTTAACAAAACGTACGGATGAACCAAAAAAAAAATACTACCAATGTAGCCCGTCACACAAAAACAAGTCACCGCGGCGAAACGAAATCCGACCGACGTAATCCTCTGTCCAAACAGTGATTGTGTAGCATTCGGCCGTTCTAAAACACCCGTCAACAATCGCACCTAGAGCGATCGGGCCAGCCCTCATCCATGGCAAGCTGACCAAACACGGGCACAAACAGTATGAACCCTTGTCAAGAATTATGCCGGCTACAAACCGGAATGCAAATCCGACGTGTCAACAAATCAGCCTATCACTCAAATCCACCCATAGCTCGAGGTCCAAACCTTATCCCGTACTATCCGGTTTCCGGTTATGCTTCATCCGGTAGTCTATGGTTTTCACACTACATCACACGGTTACACAACACCTTGCGGATAAAGAGGCGTGGATGGGAAAAGCTTTCGATAAGTTTCGAAGCAAACCGATCAAACAAAGCGTTTTATCTGCAAACATCTTATCGTGAATGAAGATGAATGAAATGTGTTGACATTTTGGCGTTCTTGGGAAATAAAAAAGAATTGTTTTTTTTGTTAATATAAAATAAATAAACAAACTTTGTTTCTAAATAGTAATGACGTTTATGTGAAACTTTCAACAAAATAAGAAAGCATTTCAAGATCAGTGTTCGATGCTCTTTGTATGTCACCAGTGTTTTCGCGAGTAGGGCTTAATCTACTGGATAATATGTCCTGCTATAAATATATCTAGCTTACCATAAATAGTCATTCTTTAGTGCAAACAATCAGAACAACTGTTGCATTGAAAATATTCACTCGTGATTAGATACATTGTCTCCAGTACAGCTCAACCCCAGGTGCAAAAATGTAAAATTGCATTCGTACATTATTTGTACACAAAAAGAACGGGTAATTTCTACCATGTTTTTTCTTTGTTTTGTATTTTGTTTTCGTGCGGTTGTTGCCCACTGCAAACCTATTCATTGTAATTAACATCATCAGCCGCGGAACGCAATTACAATCATGGCATGTGTGCAATTAATTCGATACTGCATTACTGCAGTTGATTCCGCTGCAGCGATTTTCAATCACAAAATTTCGAGCCCCATTCCGGTCCCGGTGCGCCGACCGATCATTAGGCAAATGGATCCGGTGGCCGGGCCGCGGAACCGGCACGGGAAACAGGATATTGTCTCCCGTGATGCGGTGCGATGGGTAAACTTCCTGCCGCTGCCTAATAAATGATTAGAGCTTCCAGCAGTTTTACACAAGCGCACCCGAGCGCTTGTTTGACAATTAAATTGTACATCCTCATTTCACAAATAACGCTTGCATGATCATACAATTTAATTTCCCAACCGGCAGCCATGGGCCCGGCTGAGAACAAAGCCGTACCATTGTAACTGTTTTAGTGTTCATTGAATGGAAAAGGTTTCTAAACTATTTACGGCAATCGGTGAAGCGTTTCTGTTTACGAGCAATGGGGGAGAAACAAAATTTTCCGCCTCAAAGTATTCTTTACAACTGTCAGATTGAATTTTGTGCCATAAATGAAATAATAGAAATCGGTCGCTACGGCAGCGTTACTTGTTTACACAAAACGGTAAAATATTTCAAGCACGCTTCGTTTTGCAACACACCAATAAAAGAAAATTAATCATAATTTTACAACGACCCATTTTTGGAGACGAAGCACACGAGAAACGAACAGTGTTGGTGCACAGCCTTATTCAATCATTAATCTTCCTTTCAACGGCATGGTTTAAATAGCTGCTTGATTGCTCCCGCAAGCTCTAATGCATTCTTCTACAACGCATTCACCGTGCCCGTTGTGATGTATGGTGTCTTTTTCACAAATGGCTTCAGGAATTGATTTTCTACCATTTCTGTCGTTAATTACCGACTGAAAACGTGATTGATAGCCCCGGGGCCGGGTTTTTGTCCCTTCCCATCCCAACCGGCCGGTTAGGGCCGGTTGTCTGATTTTTCCAACGTCTCGTTCCACATCCGAATGGCCATACGCAAAATGGCAATATAGCGAAACACAGCCGTGACTGCTTCCGTTTCGTCACCATTTTCTATGGTGACGTGCCTGTTCCGGCACGATACGTCCGATCGTACGCACACTCCATTCGCATGTTCGCAATCACACGCAGTCACCTCGGAAGAGACAATCACCATCCCACGAATCACGAGTACGCAGACACATGGGACAGCATGGGAAAACACTTCGGGACGCCATAGTTTGCATTCGGTTCGGTGCTGCACTTCCGCTTCGAATTCAATTTCGTCCGTAAAAGGCAATAAATTATTTCGCAACCAGGCTTCGTTTCGTGATGTTTGTGTTTACCGGCAGTGAAATAAAACCGACCGAGTGGACCGAGCGTTCGTGGGATAATTAGAGCATGGAAGGGTGCCTAACAACGAGATACGAGCGATATAAAATCTCAGATATACTGTTGCTGAAATTGAATTACTTTTTCCTTACTAGTCAGGGCTTCGGGAGTTGAAAAACTGAAAACTCATCGAATAGCTGTATGCAATTTTACATTCCACTCTTTTCGGAAAGTTGTTCCCGAAAAATTGGTTCTTCTTTCATACGTGTGCACTATTCTAAATGCTTCACCTCAAAACACAATGGGTAAAAGTTGTGTTCAGGAAAACATATGAGATCGTTCCCGGACGCAACAACAATAAAACCCATTTTCGGATAGCAAAAATAAAAACCTGTATGCATGAAACAAAAAGGCCTTCTACGCATCGTTTGCATTGTGAAAATATTTTATCTTTCTTTGTGCAAAAAAAAAAAGAATAGCATAAATTTTACTTTGTTGAAGGTTTACCGTACGGTCATTGTTGAGGCTAAAAAAAATATATATAACCATCCAACCAGTAATGAAGAGTAGAAAGAAACGAAAAAACAACCCACTCTTCACCAAACAACTAACCATAGAAAGAAAATTCCCACAGGCCGTTCCTTAGTGGTGAGCTATTGGTGAGGCAGGCGGACGGTAAAAAAGTTTCATCCCTGTGCGAAATAACCGGAGCTTTTTTTTTTTTGTTGCTCACTAGCGCACTCTTCTATTTGTTTGTCCATGATGAGCGCACCGTGGAGGATATACTGGAGCTGCTCGTCCCGTCCGAAAGTTTATAGCCTCGTTTCGCCGTCGAGCATAAACGAGGCTGGGGAGAAAAAGTTCATCTTGCTGCCCGAAGCATGCAGTTTTTCACTTTCGGGATGCGCTCTGCTGATCGTCACTGTTGTGCAGCGTCAGTGTAGCATTTCACTGGACGGGTTGTGTGACTTTTTGCGCTTGTTGCGGCAACCCAGATATGCTTCACACATTTCGTTATATTACGTTATGCATGCCCAACCGCACACACAAAAGGGGCGCCCGTCGCGCAAAGTACGAAAATTATCACAAATTTTACAGCAAACTTTTTATTCGTTTTTAATCTTTTGCACATAACAACAAATCACGAAAGTTAAACCGAATAAGCTGTGGTGATGGTGGGTAAGGACATGGTGGTTGGATATTTTATCTTTTTACGTTTATGCTAATATAATTCGCTAAGCATATTAAAACTAATCGTAAACAGAAAAAACACATGACTTTTTATGCTTTAAAATTATTCAAATTTTGTGTGCTTAAATAATCAAATACCTTCGTTAAATAATAAATGTATTTCTCTACTAAAACGGGCCAAGCAATCTACTAAAGATTTTTACCTGGTATTTCTCAATTATCCAAAAGACGATTGAAGTCTATTGACTCAAAGTATCCTTAAACTTACAAACCAACCAACTTCTCAAATAACCTTTAAGGGAAATACCAAGAATAAAATTTCCAACTTACAATAAATTGTTATGACCAGTACATTCTTCTTTTAACTAAGGCACTACTGTCTAAAGAGGCCAAGGTTTGCTATTTCTGCCTTCCTTGACTTGTATTTGACATTGGAAGGAAGGAAGGATTTACGAAAAGATTGAAGAGAATCAAAGCTACTATAGTCCTCAGGTGTCCTGTAATTCTATACTAAGAAATATGGTCGGAGACCTAGTCAGATACCCGTCAGAAGTACTCTAGTGATGAGTCGTTGGAGATACCTTGATCAGTTATCAAAAGATCACTTATTGCGCAGCAAGAGGTTCCATTAGCAGATGACATCATACTACTGCTGTTTGATCGAAAACCTGAAAGGACATCCGTCGGCTCAAGAACATCAAGGTATCAGGTACAGTTGGATAGAAAATTCTCGGCTTGTTCAGTAACTGATGCGACTCTGGAACGCAACTTTTCAAAAGTAGTATTTTTTAAGGAGCAGGGATTTATATTCACAACAACTAAAGTATTAATGATCTTTTTCAATCTACTCTTTCTTTTTTAACGCATATCAGTACAAGCAAGACGACTCGTCTCCTTAATTTGTGTGCAAATTAAATCAACAACCTATCAATTGTCGTAAGAATCAACAATGCTGAGATGCAAACAACAATCCTCGAATATGCTTTATAATTTATGTCCTTCATTCCGCCATATCACATTATTACTTTGCGAATTAGTATATCAGTGAGGTTTCAATGGATATTTCAACAAAAAAATAGTCTTCGGTGAACTTTTCATCCTCCAAAAAACATTGTCCCTTTTCTGTTTGACCTTAATCATGCATGCTAAAGAGCAATGAAACAATGTATATCAAAAAGACCTGACAGCAGGAAAAAACAAGTTCCATCATAACCTTCCATTCACATTCTTCGCTCGAAAACACCTTAGGCTTATCGTTTCCCTATCGAAGACCGCAATTTTATTCTGTTTGATAAAATACTTAAAACGCATTGGACGCAGGAAGAAACGTCAACGGAATGTCACGCAAATTGGTAACTTTTTGCTCGACGTGACTTTGCACTCAGCATAATCCTTCTTAGAAACAAACGACGGATGATAATGGAATTACTTTCACCACCGCTGCTGCCAGGGCAGGGCCGTGCCCCTTCGGAAGATCAAACCACCTTTCGCCAGTCGCTTCGCTTTCGCTGGCAATACGCTATGATTTTCGCGTTTCGCCCCACCAAACTTAGACTAAACGACTTTGCTGGAAGACGGATTATCTTTGAATATGCAAAGACAGTTGCCCAAAAAACGAATTCAAAAGGCGGCGGGCCCTTCACTGCGGATAATGCGCTGTCCCGTAGGAAGAAACCGGAACGGAGCAACGAATTCGGACGGATGCGAGGTGAAAGTAAAAGCGAAAAAGCACTACAATGGTGTTGGATTTATGAGTTTTGTTGTTAAAATGATGCGACTTATCATAATTTGTCCAAACAAGCGTGGCAGCATTATTACCATTGGCTACCTGATGGTCCATGCTGATTTGAAAGATTTCAGCTTTGTTCGGAGAAGTTGTTTAGTGTTTAAATAATTTTTTAACATGTCTATTTTATTTACATTTAATAACAACTGAAGGTTTTTTTGAATTTCGAAACAAATAAATAAATTTTAAGTTTTTTCATACACCTTACACCACTACAAACATTGACTATTTGACTGCGTAACATGTATTGCTTCCACCGTCAAAAGAAGCTTATTAAAATCCTTCCTCACACAAAGGATTGACTGGCTAAAAAATCTCGTCAACCGGATCACAACGATGCGAAACGTGGGACCATTTTTAAATTTTGACACGACTAGCGTGTTTAAGCGGGCGGAAGTCTACAGCACGTGGAAGCGAGAGTGATGACAAGACATCGTTGCCGCTTCGCTGGTGAGAAATGATGCCCGACCGGAATGGTGCTACGACCGGTGACGATGGCGTGCAAGACATTGGTGCAAGTGATGAAGATGAAGTGGTAAAGGACTGCTTTCATTTCCTTGCCAACGGAGAACGACCGAATGAAAAATGATATGAATGCTTAAATAGAGGAAATGAGAAAATTTCGTCACGTTTCCATAATCAGTCGATTGTAACGGTGCTGCACCCGGGATTCGGGTGGGTTTATACGTTCAGAAATACGCTCCCATTTCGCCGATATTCAGCCCACCAACAAACGTTTCCAACAAAGAAAATGGTGTGTTGATGCTCTGCAGTACTTTTCGCAGTTTACCGACGAAAATGATCTACCGCTCGTACGACGGTGGCCAAGGGAACGCACACACATAGAGAAGTTCCGCACATAACGAGACGTGAACAATTTTAAACCTACGGCTATCAGCTGTAGGGCTTGTACGAAGCGAACCCGGCTCGCTTTCTCGTGCGGTGAAAATATGAAAATATATTAAAACAAATGATAAAACGACGAGCAGAAAAAGGAGCACGAATGGTGAAGATAAAGAAACGACTGCTTGTGGGTAGAAAAGGAAGATGAACCACAAAAAAAAGATAGGCGAAAAACAGTGTAACAAGTACGCGGCTTTCTTGCGCAGAACAACCAGAACGCCAAAGGCACCTGGGTCGACCGAATGGGAGTGGATGTTGTTGGGGAAAATATGTTTATAGAAAGATTGATGAGGCTTAAATTGCTTCATTACATCGACATCACTAAGGGTTCTGTTTTTTTCTGTTTTGTTTACACATTCCCCAAAGTGTCATCGGTGGCACTTGTTTTACTTAAAGCATTAGAAAGAAGTGACGATAAGTTATTGTCTCAACATTGTGTAATGGGTTTGAAGAAAAAAAAATGTATCAATGTTTTATTATACTGATGTATATGTACAAAAAAGCTATTGTGTATGTACAAGATTTATTTTATATATATTTGTTATGTAAATTAAAAACCACTCTATATCATAAAATAAATGGACTCTGACCATTGTTTTCAACAACTTCAATATCGAATTCGACCGGAAAGCTTTAAAACTAGGTGCATAAAACACAAAGCAAATCTTCTATGGTCTGCTGAGCACCGACCCCGTTCTGATTTAGCTTGTCTGGCTTCATCTCTGAAGCCGCTCATAAAAAAGCACATCTAATGAAGACTTATATCAAGAGCACTTAATTAACGCGTCTGGAAGTAGATTGATCCATCTTGCTGGTAACAGTCATAATAAATGGAGCCATCTTGCAAAAACTGAACCGATGGCTGGAACACCCCATGTAATATAGAGGCGAATGTCTAATTGATAGTTTGGGCAGTAAAAACGATATTGCTCGTATCGAAAGCAATCATTTGGAGTATGCTGCTGCAGCCTGTTATCGTGCTCGTCCGTGGCATAGATAAAGCCCATAATCCCTAGTGAGACGTATCTGTTGGAACGCGCTAATTAATGAGAATCGCCAGTTTTGTATAATTTCACACGTGAATTGTTTACAGCCAAATGGGTTAAGGGTGCATGCAAACAGATGAGCCTTCTGGTATCTATGACAGGGAATTCAATAAACCAAAATATTGTACAATCTTTAGTCGAACATGGGACGTGGCAATCTTGCGGCATCATACAAAAGTGGTATAATAAATATGTTTGCTAATGCACAATGCATAACGTTGGTGTTAGTTCGAAGCCAGAAATTCCAATCAAATTTTGCCTGCAGCAAACAACTATGCTTTATGTCTGCAAATAATGGTTTTCGAATTATCGTTATCAGGCAACTATCGAGGGGCGGGTTTGGCTATATTTTTACCTTCGTACTTTAATGGTGTTTATCTACGACCTCTTGATGCCTTAATCGGTTCCATAATAAAACCAGCAGACTCGATAAGGGTGGTTATCCTTACTAGTGCGGTAAATTATAATACCACTCACCATTTCTGCGATTTTCTTATGGAGTTTCTTCATAGTTAAATGAAAAAATAGTAATAAAAAAGCTATTTAAAGCATTACGAAAATTCAATAAATAGTACAGCATCGCAAGTTACCACTGAAACCACATTGCAAGATGATCAAATTCATCAAAAACCAATTGGTATCATACAACTTCTTTTTGGGGTGGGATCAGTTTACTTTCATTCTCAAATTCGCCCAAACGGTTTAATCAAATATGAAAACCTCGTTTTTTCGTAGAGGAAATAGCTTGGCATCGTACCAAAACAATTCAACTCAATGCTGCTCCACTGCTGAAACAATTATTTCTATGAAATCGACGGATTGTTGACGATTATGTTATCATTCGATGTTGGTTCATCTACAGCGTAAAGTTGTGAACTCATGATGGCAAAAGATAACATCTCACATGACCGATAGCTCGACACAAGTGTAGGTCAAGTACCAGGCGTCTCCATTAACGGACAAGTATTCCCTTTAACGCGAGAGAGAAAAAAGTCCTAATCGACAATCTGTCACATTCACTAACTACTTGAAACACAACTAATAATCAACTGACACAGATAAATATTGACACGGAACATTTCAATGTAGCTTTTAAGTCACGATGCGTAATCATCAATCATCACTAATGACCTGAGGATAAGTGGAAATAAATCGTCCTTTATCAAACACATTGAAAACAGATATATAAGAGCATAGAAAAAAGTGTTACTTGGAAACAGTTGGATATTTTTGTGTACGAAATAAGTTTCTTTGCCCACTATTCTGTCACTATCTTTTTATGCGACGCAAATTTGAAGGAAAACTTCCTTGCTTCTTCCCACCTGACAATACAATGGTGTAACGCTGGTAACAGTGCAAGTGCTGCAAGCTAGAAAACCACAAAATCTGTTGGCTGAAGTGTAAAGTAACCACAGCAGCACGCGCAACTGCTGCCCCGAAGGGAAGTTGTAGCTTCTCTCCGGTATCGTGCCGAAAGATGATGCGTCTGGAATAAATTTTCCATGCGACAGGTACATTAAACCTTCGCAAACGTGACGTTTCGTGGTGTTACCTGCAAAGCTGTTGGGACAAATACGCTATCAACGGATCAACGTCTTACCGTGCAACGTACTACGAGGGCAAAAAGTCTTTCCATTGGAGGGTGAAGCTAACGATGGCTGCAAGCAGCACCACACACCTTTTAGTAATGATGAAGTGCATGAAACGTGAAAGTTTGAGATCGTGTGCAGTGAAGAACGACGTGGCAATTTTTCGGAAATTCAATGTACTTCGTGTGAGACGTGCGCATCATGGGTTTGATCGCATTTTATTGGAAAACCTGCTGAGAGTAAAATTGCTTTTGTTGCAGAGACAAGATACGAAACTTTGTATTGTATTAAAAGCATGATATAGTTCAGTATGTTTTATTAGTTTCATATGATATTGTGCTTATATTTAGAATGCACAATTAATGGGAAATCGATTATTAAATCGGACAACCCACAGTATTTGTCGTTCTCCAACGTCCAATATATGTCAGTCACATTGCGTTTGCCGGCTGCAGCAGGAATGTCACCGATCAACCCATGAAGGATGGGATTGATTGGCCGTGATTGATCTTATCTACCCAATTGACCAAGCGGAAATCATCAAACGAAGGTTGTAGCTTTTATCTCGATCAGTCTCCTGAGTACGTATCCACCTTCAAACGAAATCCTTTCCGTTCCACTTGAGCAGCAACCGAATGGATGCCTTTCAATCAAAGTGTTGGGTCTGCAAAGTTCAACCCCAGAGTACCAGTGTAAGGAGACATCCATGAACATTCAAATAGCTAGCCCATAGAATGGCGAAGGGATGGGTTTTTTTGGCTAAACAACAACAAAAATCTGTAGGCAATAAAAATGGGTTTGCTCCCGCCATACGATGTATATTTTCCAACAGACCAAATGAACAATTTCTGCGCCTTCAAGAACTGGCAATATGGTTTTTGGAGCCGTCCCTTTGTGGGGCTGCCCAGGCCTGCATTGCTTTTGTCTATGTTAAGAATTTTCATTTCATGCTGTGCTGCACACATGTATCGGAGAAAAAGGCCATACCGAACCGACGGGATGCAATTCTACAACGGCCCGATGGGAGCATCCATTCAGACTGACAATTCGATTGTTAGTGCATCAGAATGGGAAACATTCGATGTTGCTCCGTTACACGGGATTTTGATTGGCAATATATATAAAATGGTGGTTGAGTAACGAACCATTCGGCCTCAAAAAATCGCATCACAGCTCTGGAAAAGTAATCTGTCACGAGTAACTAAATTCGTAAGAATGGTTCTTTTGAAAACAAAATATTGTTTGACCATATTTGGTCTAGGAAACACAACAATTTTGAAAAGATATTTTCTATCGAAATTACAATCGTTTTATAAGGAAAAATAAGCAAATATTCCGGTATCAGTTTTCCGCAACGATCGATAACCTGTTTTGGTTAATTGTTGTTCACTCATGAGAGGAATCCCGATAAAACCGAAAACTACTTCTTTGCGCGTTCTGCTAAACGTTCGTACATTTGCAAGCTATAGACATCGCCACCACACGAACGTGTAATAGCGAGTTACCGAATACGTGCGATAAATGCAACTGGCCGGCTCGTAAAAATATGGTTATGTTTATATGCTACACAATAACACTAAATTATGCTCAACGGGAGCATCCAGTTATGGTAAAAGATCGCATAAAAATGAATAGGAATAATGAATGCACTAGGTGCCTCGTCGTCGAAGTTGGCTGCTTATTGCTCCCAGCAACCCAACCCCGGCTAATGCTGGAAAATGGAAACTTTTAGCCTTTCCTTCACCGTCACCTACCGTGCGCGTTGGCGTTTGTGGCCGCCAGTGAATGAGAGCGAAACGGGAAAAAGATCTGGAAAAAATAATCCAATTACAACCCCAATGCGGTTTTCCCGTGAAATTCCAGTCTAATAGCGCAGGTTCCGTGTGTGTGTGTGACAGTATCTTTCCGCTTCCAAGTGTTTCATAGCAAGACACCCCAGTGTACGTGTGTGGCTGGTAGTAAAAGTGGAACGTAAAAACTGTGCTCAGCTATAAAGGAACAGCAAACAGACCTGATAAAACGTCGAGATGCCTAGTGAAACCACTGACATTGACACATCTGGACTGAAGAATATATATAGGAAAAAGGTTTGGCAGTCATTTTCATCTATTGCGCCAAATGTTCAATACATTCCTCAAACTCACCAAACACTCGAGAAGCGTCTCCGTCACCGGAAATAGTTATCCATTACAGCGCTCACACACAAACTTAACATGCGGTTCAATTACAAACGAATAATATGTACTATATGTCCAGTACGATATCATTGATCAAAGTACAGTCATTTTCCCATTGCCTAATCTCTTACTTTATCGGCCCAAGGTGCGGAACACATCAAACAAACCAAAGTGAGGCCATAAAATCAATCCAAAATTACTCTTTCACCAGCCCTTGGAATGGTGATTTCATATTTTCTCCCTTATTATGTTTAGTGCACTATCACTATCGACGCCTCGACTAGTAGTGGTGGATTACGGTTAAGACGGACGTTCATCCGTTCGTCACGAACCGGACATTTGTTTGGGGTGTGTGTGCCCGGTCGGTCGCCTGCATCCAGGATCGGTACGGCGAAGACATTCGACAGGGAAGGACGCCCGATGGTTAATCCTATGGTCTAAGCATTGGTCTAGCTTTTACGACACCTTGTCGATGGTTGCATGGCTACTACACTCACGACGTGGCTGTTGCTTGTTTCTTTTTACTGCACAATCAAATTTCCGGATATCTTAATTAATATCAGCTGCTTTCGTACCTCTGTATCACGTTTTACGATCCATAAAAAGTGCTGACCGGAAGGGAGTGGCTTCCTGAGTGCAGAAAGGAGTTGGCTGATGCTTTTCGCGAAGTGATGGTTATCAGCACCAATGCTTTTGTAGTTGTTCGAGTTATTGCAGACTTTGGATATTCCAGAAATTGATTTTTTTATTTCCTATCATAAATAATTGTTATTTAAATGCGCACACGGAAATATTCACCATGTTATTTTAGCACAAAAATGACGAAACGATCAAACCATTTTAATGTCCAAAATAGTAAAAAAAATCCTTTTTGCTTCACCAATTCAATGAAAAACGATAAGAGTCTTCTCACAGCTGTCGAATCCCATTGTCTACCATATCTTACGTCATAATTCCACTCTCAGACTAGTTTTTATGGCAATTGGAAATTGTTCTGCACCTTTATCTTCATCAGACACTAGCTAGGGATTCTGATTTACCTATCGCCATACACTGAAACCTGCCAGATATCTGCAAGGCGAAATCGAAACACACCTTACCGACGGCTCACTCTAGATGATCAAAAATTAAACGTGATGATTTATGAAAATATGATTTACAAGTGATTTGTATGCTGAACACGTACGCTTATTGCTACGTTCTCGGTAGTACGGTTGTTTAAAGGTCCATTACTCGCCGGGTTTTCGTTACATTGTTTATTCCCTTTCGCTGGCTAGGTTCCGTTTGCAGCGGACTGTTGGATTTTTTTTTTTATTTCATTCACCTCCCCCACCCAAAAAGTCCACGCTAGCTGCCGGTGCGCTAACACCATTCAGAAGCGAAAATTTAAACCGATTATGGAGCCATTTTGCATGCATTGTCTGCCACATTCCGGCGTGCGCACCCCTGAACAGTGGTTGACTTCTTCGGAAAAACCTGTCTGAAAAGCCGATTCCATCGAATGGACGCCATACGGACGGCAAATACGTGCACCCGTAGCCGTATCCCGAGCGGAGAAAAATACATTATGGATGAGAAATGGGACAGTTATCTCGCCTGCAAAGTTGGTGTTATGTTTGCGATTACATGCTGGTACTATTATTGTTCGGCTACGGAATATGGATGGCGTTGGCCGCTGCAGAGACAAACGCTTAAACAGCACTGGTGCTGGTGTATCTTGTTTCATTGCAGCTTTCGCTGGTGCATAGTGTTCTTTCATGTGGGGAAACATTTATATCTTCATTAATTTTCTCTTCTTCAGGTTATTCACTTCTTTTCGATGTTAAGTTGTGCTTGGAACTTCTTGGAAAAATATTATGACGATACAAAATATGTGTAATTCATGCTTAGGACATTCTGAAACTGTAATGCTGAGCGCTCATAATATTATGGCGAACTGATTGTAATGATGGATGAAAATGATTCGTACTCAGAGGTACACTGGATGTCAGCACATTGCATCGGGTGCATTCGAGCGTTAGACCTTTGTGGAAGTGCACTTTATGTTACTAATCTAGCATACCATAAATATGAAACGGCTGCAAACAGCCAATTTAATCAACAAAATGGCAAAGATATAAAGTATGATATGGTTAGGGTGATTCGCGATCCATTTCCCACAGGTTGATGGCGGAATAATGTGTTGCCAATTTCATTAATAGCGCATGTATCTCACCCCTCTTTGTAGCGTATTTAATCAACTATATCAATTCGAAGAACGCACATGGTGAAAATATTTGCTTTATGGTTGAATGCATTGTAAATAAATATCGTGTTTTGAAGTCGGATAAACAGTTAAATAAATGTCAAAGAAAGAATCTCTCAGGTTATACTGCCATTAAAGAATTCAATATTTTTGTGATTTTAATACAGGTTTCTTCAAACAACAGTTCATTCTAACAACCCCTTCACATCTAGATGCTATCTGGTCTTGACTACCAATAAGAGGAATGCTTTATATATGATAATGACTCTGCGAGTTCTCAAGATGTCTGAGAATTTCAAAAGCTTTTCTCAAGGATCAATGTACAGCACAAACCAGAACGTTACATTCTTTTTTGAATGATACTCAGTATCCATTTTTAAAAGTAAAGAATACAATTAAATATTGGTTTCACGTGCATCACGTACCAAGCATTTTAATTTGGAGAATGTTCCCAAATATATCAAAAGCTTTTAATATGTTACCTTACTGCATCTTGCTGTGGTAAAGCACAGTGAGCATCCGCGCAACCGATGTATAGATATGCTCAAGTTAAATAAGGCATGCGCTCACCCCATAATTGCATTACACGAGCTGCCTTTTTGTGCGTTTCGTTCACGGAACACGTTCTACCGTGTTCATCCAAATCAGCATCGTTCCGTAACATCAAAGGATGAATCATTTCACTCCTACGATGGTGCCTGCCTATTTCGGTGGCAGAATTGGATGCAGCAGTGGGAATTGTAAGCGCCGTATATTTCATCTACGTATTGGATTGTAGCTGCTCGTAGCTAAGCGACTGTGAAATATGAATATATGCCTTGGAATCCCATCAAAGAATATGCATGCATGCCTTTTGTACAAATTTATTACTTGTGAACGTAATTCCGGCAAATGGCAAAGGAAGCATTTTACAATTAAAAGCGTTTTTGAATTCAATAAAATATTAGTAATTTATGGTGATCTTTATTGGAGCCTGGCGATCATTGTTTAGATTGCAGAATATTAAATTTCTTTATATTATATTATATTTCTTTGTATTAAAACTAATACGATGTTTCATATCCGTTCCAATCGTTTCAAAAAGCTTATTTGATGAAAATTAATCCGTTTCTTTAATATTAATCCGCTAAACCATTTATAATAAGAACGAAAATACAATAATTCGAATACGACCAGGCCGTCATAAAATAACAAAAAAAATACAATAATCGTAATCCAATAAAAAAAGTCTTTTTAACAAAGTGAAACCATCAACTTTATTCATACGAAAGCTTAAAGTACTTGTTCAAGCTTAGATTACGCCGCTTGATCGACTATGTTGGTATCGGGTAAGGTTTCAAGAAATCGGATGCTCTCGAGATCAATTCTTTTTCTTACAATCCGCTTCAACTAAATAAAAACAGCGTCTATTGCTGTGAATATTTTTCCCACTTGTCGTTTACCTTGAAGCACATCGACGTCTGAGAGCAAGGAATCACCGGAAAGCCTTTCGCTGTGTTATGTAAATCAGGCTGTGTAGGGCTTAAGGAAAACTGGTGAAAAACCCTGTTCACACTTCTTTTGTTAGCCTTTTTTCTGGGCTAAGCTGTACAAAATTCTATCATGCAAATGCCATTGCTTGCGGAATCTCGCAGGCAGTCTATTGTCTCCATTAATTGAACCAAGGCTGATTTTCAATCGGAATCGATTGCATATCATTGAACATGCAACCGCTGATGGCAGTCCAGACGTAATTTGTTTTTTAGTGAAGAATGTTTTCTGCAGTTTATGAAGAATATGTTTTTGAAATATCGGATAAAAACTTTGTTTAACTAACAAAACAAGTAAACATAAAAAAACATAGATGAAAGCTCCTTGAACCGTTCAAATTTTACTAATGCTTTTCAATTGAAACATTTTACCAAGTATTTGGTAAAAAATATATTGCATAACATCAACGAAAAAACTTAGTGGCCAAATATTTTAGAAGAAGTGAAATATCGACACGGTAGGCAATAAAACATGGGACAGCAGATAAAAATGCAAATGATCTAACGAGCCAACGTGCTCGTACCGTTTCCTTGGTGATTCTTTCCAGTCGGGCACGTAATTTATATTTCCAATTCCACCCACCCACATGTGGTTTCCACGTTGTTCGACGATTTCTGATTCACAGAACGTCATACTTACTGCCATTCAGCAAATTTCCGCGTATGATGAAGTTTTTCTTGACTTGCGGCATGTTTTTTTTCTTGGGTCCCTGCGTTTCCATTTGATATGTGTAAACGAACGGAAGCGAAACAAGATTCTTTCGAAAAGCGTTTCTTCTTGTTCAGCTATATCGCACTCTAATATTTGGTTCGTAGTGAAATATTTCGTACATTCCCGGGCTAGGTGCAGACCGAGTACAAACTCTATTAAAAACTTTAAGCATAATTTATGTGATGTGTTTGTTAAGCAAACGTGTGTCCCGCATATCGTGTCGAGAGTAATAATAGTTTGTTAGATAAGGACATGTTTTGCGGTAATGATGAAAATTTCAGCTTTTAAAATATATTATAAATACAAAAACAACAAAACAATTCTTAAGGGAAGCCTTATTATATGCTACACCTGACTATTTCCTAGAACCTTTCAAAACAGAGCATGTGATTGGACATGAATTTTACATCCACTGGTCAAGGAAGCTGAAACGAGCCTTCTGTATGGACGACCTATTTGCGTCACGACCTCTGAAGCATTTTTAGCATAAATTTCACCCCATAAGCACGTAGGAGTAAAGCTCATCGAGAGCCACAACCATCTTTCTCCCATCTCACGGTCAGCCATCTCAACTCACCGGCATCATTCTCATCTCACATTTTCACACTCAGTTCATCTGCTCTCTACTCAGCCAAATAGGAGGCTTATTCTCCCCGGAAATCTCTCTCGGCGCATGGATGCTGGGCGTCATCCCCCGAAGCACGGAAATTGGGGAGTTTTTAGTACAACACGACCAGTTTTCCGCGGTCATAGAACCTGCCTCGTATGAAGCTGCTTTAGTGACTAAAGAAGACGTTTGCCATTGCAGGCACGGTCGCTACTGCGCGAGAAATAGTGTTTCAGATTTACGAAAGGAAACCGTTTCCCAAACCCTCCCAGCGGGCCTCCCATCTCGGCCGAAATCACGCCGGGTTGCCGTAAACTTCTCAAGGCCGAATCCTTGCGGGGCTTCCGTGGGCGTTTCGGTGTTTGTTTACAAGTAACATTAATGGCATCGTACCGGAGGCTTACTATCGCAGATTTGGGCAAAGCTGATGATGGCAGTGCTGTGAAAAAGCCAGCCGAGGGAGAGAAAAAAACAAGAAATGAAGAAAGAATGATAGTGACGACGGTGATGTGACACGGAATCTGTAGAAGGTACACTGGCGGTGATGTATCAACGTACAAGTTCGTTAACCTGACTGGTCTGGTTGGTGGTTTTGTTTGTTTCACCTGAGACTGGTTGGTGGTAAAAGCTCGCAAGTCATGCAGTCGAGCAATGTAGGTTATTAAGTAAATCTGGTTGAGGTGGATGCATCATGAAAGAAACTTTAGACGTCCATGGAACAAAAAGGACATTTCTCACGCAACATAAACTGCACGTAACTATTGGTAAGTGGCAATTTATAATTTTATTAATTACTTGGAACTAACGTTCAAACGAAATTTTGTTTTTTCATGGTCACAAATGAAGTAACTAATCTACTAATACTCTACTGCTTACTTAATAAAGAAACTAGCGCATGCTCTATTCAAGTGATCGCTGAACTATCGTTGGCTAGTCACATCCACCATTTCTATTGCTGTATTCCACAAAAGAAAAACTTCCTAAAATGGAACATTCTTTGCAATCGTTTGAGCTAGTCCAACATTTTCACGAACCTGTTTCTTAAATTTGCACTCTTAAACATCGCTCATAAATAGAAACGTTGCACAAAGAGAAACCGTTAAGTGTACCGCTTCATATTACGTGCACTTCGTCCAAAGTGCATGTGCAAGTTTGAGTCGGAATAGAAAACCAACGAAAGAAACAAGTAAAAGAAACAAGTAAAAGAAACTAAAATAAATTACCCTATTTAAATGCTTCGCTACCCCTTGAAGTGCTATGCTCGTTTGTCCTTTCTTGCTCACTGCTATTGTGTTAGCACAAAAGCGTACGAAATGGTGTGAAAAGAAAAGTACTGACCTATCTATTTGATTGCCCCAACAGCGAACCATTGCAAAAAAACAGAAGGTGTCTTGAAACTTTCAAAATATATTGGAGTGCACTTTAAAAAAGACTCTACATTTGGCCAGAAGAACACATTTGAACATAATACCGGAAGTTGTAAGCAAAACGAGCAATAATTGTGGAAATTATCGCCACAATGGACACCAGCAGTATAGAAATGATGGCCAACGATGTAAATTTGATGCAAACAAACTCTTCATTTTCCACTGGAGTTGCGTCAAAGTAAGGTTGATAATTGAACTGCTAATTGATACTAATTTTCTCTTCTGTCGATGGCTTTCTTACAAACAAAAAAGAAAAGTTAATCCACTTAAACAACCAATGAATTACAAGAATGTTATTGCCCATCGTTCGAAAAGATTCAGATCTAGGATTAGTATAAACTCAAATAAAAAAATCTAATTTTACTAGCAATAAAATTCTGCAAAAGGGACTGACATGTTTTGCAATTTGTCGAATGATGGATGAAAAAACAAATTCAACCCCGCCACAATGCTTATCGCCCGAAAGCCCACAACCGCGTAGCCAGGTCTGACTTTCGAGCTTACACGTGCGCCCATTTAATTTCCATGCTAGCAACAAATCGAATGCGAACACCAGCAATAAACCTACGCACAAACAGTGAGATCTCAACCAACCCGGTACCTTTTGCCGTCAGAAGGTCAGAGCTATTTTTTTTCGCCTCCCTATTATTGCGCACATTTTGTCAGCACATTGTGCCAAACCCGGCACGCGAAGGAGAGGAAAAATTGGACCACGGGATAAATTTCGTATCTCGCCACGGCAGCCGACAAGTTGCCTCGATGCTCGAAAGCCGGGCGCTTTCTCGGTTGTCATGTTGTTTTGTCATTTCTGCAAGTAAAGTCGAATCCCGTGCCGGATGGAAGCTTTTATATTTGAATGCATTCGAAAGGTTACGACCCGATTTCATTTTCCGTTATTCGGAGCCTGCCTTCGTCTGGCTAAATTGGGTCACGCCGGTATGGTTTCCTTTTGACAAATGGAATGCGCCCCCCCGGACAGCGGCGATGATGATGATGATGATGACGACGGTGACCGAACCCTTTCATTGACCGGATCCCTTACCGGTGCAGTGGATAGTGTGGTGAGCAAAAATAAATTGCTGTTACGTGAATCGATTAACCATAATATGAACTCATCGTACCGAATAACCCTTTTCGTTGTTATAGTATTGCTGAACGGTTCTTCGTCGGCCTTTTGCGGATAAACGAAGCCGCACGAGGTTTATTATTCTCATCGCAGTCGGCCTATCGTGATAAGAACTATAATAACAACCGTTGGGACGGGCGGCGCAAAAGGACTTTAATTTCATACGAGACTAATGTGAATTTATCACAGTTACAAGCCGAGTCTCTGCTAAGGCAAAGCGATATTACTGATGGGCGATATTGGTGACCCTTTTTATCTGCCGCAGACGGCTATTATTCATTTTCTTTTTCTTGTAGTTTGACCCAGACGGGAGGGAAAAATGAAGTCACATTAAACCAATCATTTTATGTGGTTTTATACATCAATACTATACATCGTTTCCTGAAATGAGACATTAAACTATAGCCCGATATGTTCGAAAGATTGAAATAAAGCACATTACTAGAGAACGTAATCCAAATGAGGCTGTTACATTTGATTGCTTTCTTTAAAGCACATGCAGGCAAAATAAAACGACGACGATGTGCGTGTTTTTCTCCCCAAAGCGCTACACACAAGTAAGACACCAACGCTGCAAACGAGCCCGGCATGCATTTTCCGCTTGGAACAAAAGAGGCAAAAAGATGGTTTGTTGCCTTTTTTTTGGTGCAGAGTTTCTCATCGAACACCATAAATGCCCGCAACTGTGGACAGCCACTTCACTGCGAACGGTTTCTTATCCGCAGCAATATTGTGTCAGAGCTGAGCTGCGAACGGGCGAACGACGAACGAATGACATTGCTGTCAAAAAGCGTCATGAAATCTTTGTTTTTTTCCATCGCTCCGATATTCGTACGAAGTTTTTGTTGATGTTTCTTTCTCCATGCAACCGGAACAGTCATCGTTAGTACCTTTTTTGCTGCTTGTTGTTTAATATTTTTATAGGTTCGAATTTGAATTCTTTTTTATTCAATCTACTTTCAGGAGTGCTTCACGCTTTTTGATTCTAGAATGATTAGTGAGCATCTTTATAAACTATAGCAAAGGCAAACAAATAATACGTTGATAACGTAATAAGCATGTTTTTATTTTATTTAAAAAAACATCCACTTGGTAATGGCCCCAAGGTAACTATTGCAATTTTTGACAGGACGTGTTATTACATCAATGTCTATAATCTTACTTAGTTGCTTAGAATTGATCATTTCGGTTTGGGCCATGACGCATACAAAGATTTTCTCGGAACATGGACTAAGATAAACCGCGTAAGGTCGGAGCGGATCCGTGGACGTTTAGAATGGGCGTGAGTCTTCATACGACAGGACTGGGGTTCGAATCCCACACCGTTCCATTCGTCACAAAAAACAGCAGTGAACATATCAAATAGTTATTTAAATACTTGAAAATGTCAATCAATAATTAAAAAAAACTTTACTGACTAAAACTTAGTTTGCTGCTTATTGGATATTCCAAGCTTTTAAAATAAGTTAATTGAATTTCAAATTATTAAACCATTAAATGGGCAAAGAAACAATATAAAAGTGGTCCACATTCGAACTCCTAGAGTCCATTTATTTATTAACTGAAGCTAGAATAAAAGTTGCCAAACATCTATTTTGGAAACCCATTGATCACTTCGTTTTATCGGTTCGATGCGTCTTTAATGAGGCAAAAGGCATTTATTTGCCCAGGAAGCGGTTCTCTGCTAGCATTAAATTTCCACCAAAAACACTAACCGACTGCCTGGAACGGAACTGGTGGCCAATAAATTTTGTTTCGTTTGCCCTGGCCCGAGAGCAGAACTTGTAAAGCCTACCGTGTTAATTTCATCCCTCACTGACTAAGTAAGCAGCCTCCGTACGTTGCAACGATAGCTGACGAAAGGCGGATATTTGATTAAATCCAACATCTGATGTGATTAAAAACTTCCTCACTTCACAAGAAGTAAACCGACCGATGTTAAGAAAACAGGATGTGGCATCGTGTTCCAACCGAAGAAACCACCGAATGGATGTGTTTTGCGCGGGTGCTCCAGTCAGTGCCGGCCCCGGGCTTGCGGTGCGAAGGATGGCGAGAATGTTGGATTGATTGTTTATAATTAATTTTCGAGTCTGCTTCCTGTCGATGCCGATAAGCATCCGTGCACAGCTGCTCGGTGTGTTACTGACACACCGTCAGTGTGTTGGAGTGTTCGGTGTGTCGGACGTGGAATTAGAAGCGACAAATGTTACCATTTTAATTACACGCTCTTGATGCTTAACCACACTGGTTATGCTTTCATTTGTCGTGGCACTATGTTGAGTGAGGCGAAAACTTAGCATCGCTTCCATCAGCAACTAATGTTACAACTTCAAATCTAAACGGTTCGTCGTTTTATGCTATCGTTTTGGGGGCAATCAATGGTGTGATTAAACTAAATTTGCCTTGCGATACATCTTTGCTATTTTTCACTAATTGGTATTGTCACAGAATCGAGAACTGTTGGGTTGATATCTTGCTTAACATATGCATCCAACACACACCACCTCTCTGGTACATATATCACCCATCTCTCTGGTACATATATTCTAAAACGGCGTTTTGTATTGTAAAGGGATCCCCCTTAATCTATTACCGACGATCCTAATTGAATAACTTTTATCTGTGACCAATCTCAGAGCCTCCATTTGTCACTTTGTACTGTATGCTTTTATCTTTTAATTAAATCGTTTGTTCCACGCCCTGATGGTCATCCCGAACAACATGTAAAACCAAGTGTGGATGATGATCGAGTGCATTCAAATCAAATCAGAATATGTTCAAAAACTACTCCTAAACAACTTTAAAAGTATGCAACAATTTAAACAAATTAGTTAAACAGCTTCTCTGCTCACATTTGCAAAAAGGAGCGTTTGCATACAGACACTAGTCGGAAGTATTGTTGAGTTCACCTCGTTAAACTGAATGCAGTAATACAAAAACTTTTCCATATACCACTCGGACCTTCTGTAGCGAAAATGCGGAACCCGATACGTACTCTGCATTTTATCGATAGCAAAAAAGGCTTATTTACATTTACACCATAAGCCATTTTCTGTCTCACCAGTGCTGATATGTAAAATCTCCTTTAACTTTTCCTTGGACAAACGAGCGAACGAAAATGTGGCCAACCGCAAAATAAAAAAAAACGCCACTAAGCTGCTACCACAAACCGAGCTACTTGTTTCTATTTTGAAAACGAACAAAAAGTGACACAAACAAGTGGCCGTTCCCTCCGAAGAAACTACTGTTTTATCACAAGCCTGATACCGTTTGTAAGCAACCATTATGCGGAGCAGAATCAACCGAACGGGGTAACTCCCCAGAAATTTGTACACGCTAACCGATAAGTAGCAAAAACACCAGTGAAAAACGCAGTGAATAGACAAAATGTTGCCCTGATCGGATAGGGGAGTACACTTAATCGTACCGCTGGTATATCCTTCAACCTATCGGTTCTAGGGTATGCTGGGAAGCGTGTAGGAAATTTTCAACTCGCTTCGAAAAATGGGCAGTAGTGGCAAAAACGTTGTAGACTGTGAACAGAAGATAAATATCCTACTAATTAAGATAACAAATTGGACCTGACCTTCGCAGTCGTCTGTTGATGCGATTGCCTGTACAAAAACGCTACTGTTGATCTTTAGAGGACACTTTTAGACTGTGATGCTGAAACATTTAAATTATATACAAAACGGTTATTTGTTATGTTTAGTCTGGCTATATTTCTATAAAATTATGTTTCTGGATGTGCAGAAACATTAACATAATTAAAAGTTTTCAACAGGCGCTTTAAAGAAAATAATCTCCATGTATCTCGGAAGTGCTTTTACATTCCAATTGAATACAACTTATGCTACAATTATCCGGATATTTCACACCGAGTATTTTCGTTCTTTAGCGTTCGACAACGAAACATGAGTAGACACTCTAGGGAGCCTTTAGAGAGCATCGTTCTTATACAGCATCGGAACCAACATTAAAAGTTGCATTCATCGTGAAAATGAGCCTTCAAAATACTTCGGGTGGCCATTTCAAACGAAACTTGACGCTCGTTCAACAGCGTAATGATTACGCTCGTTGATTCACTGAGGAGTAATGTGACCAAGCAGCGTTTGGAAAACTTGTAAGAATGGCACTTCCAACGAGTGGAATACTTCCATCAAATGATTCTGCCGTTTGGTGTGAAACCCTATGAAAATGTTTTTTACCAATTTTTTACTCATTTTTATGTAGATTTAACAAGTTTCGGTAAAAGTTTCGCTACATTTTGAGAATTGTGGCTTTCATTTCACACTTTATCCATTTTTGGGATTCACAGGGTAGAAAATTTGTATTTACTATAATTTTTTACTGATGAAAAATCCCCACAAGGCCTCATAAAAATAAAAACAGGAATAGTGAAAGAAATAGGTAGAAATAGGTGGAATGTTCTGGGAAGGTGTAGAGAATCCTGGCAAGCTATTTTTGGTCTCCATTATCGTATATTTTAGGAATTTATAATTTCTCTATGCGCACGTTTTGGTTCAAATGCTTTAAAATTAGAAATGTAAAAAACTAACTTTTCATAATATTTATATACATCTATAATTCAGCACAGATACAGATAAATTGGCTTACATGCCATGTAAATTACGAATTCTGAGCAATAGTTGCTGTTAGTCATTATATTCAAAGTTTTAAAGGCATACCGATATACACTTATCTCTCGTTTACGTTGTCATAATGTGGAACTTTATTGTTCATATTACTTGAAATTATTACATCACTCTACCAAGTACATAAAGCTGTCTGTAGGAATCTGTAGATCAATCTTGAGCTACCATACTTGAATGGCAATATAAAAACCGGTTACGAATGTGCAATACGGCTAGATACCGTTGAAGTTTTGTGTAAAATTTTCACACCAAAACACACGACTTTACGCTTATGATTGCGATAAATTTTGCATACGTACCAAGCCCGTACCATACGAGAATAAATAATTCAATATAGCTCCCGGGATGGCAACGAAACCTAGCGCGTAGAACGCATATTGGAGCGCATGTCGTTGAACGGTAACGAAATATCGGGCCACCATGTTACACACCCCCTGGCTGGTACCATTTCCGTACCATAGGCAAAGGTAAAACAAAGCAAAACAACGGAGGTTTTGCTCGGTTTGTCAATCCCGTCCGCCATCGCCTGTCCGCCACGCGTATAATCCTGTCTGTCACCTTTGGCTCGAATCACACACACACACAACTCCCACACTCCACCCACCAAAAAGCTGTGCGTACCATTGCTGTGGACGGTCGTCTTTTGCATGATTGAAGCAAAATTTCCATTTAAGCGATTTTTATCACGCCCCAGTGACAAACATCAATCAATTTTGATAAAGTTTAACACCGATAAACGCCGTGATCGCACGTCACCAGCGAACCGTTGGAGCGCGTATCGTTGTGTTATTTTTATTGCCCTGTCGTTGGTTTCCCTCCCAAGTTGAACATGCGTACCGTTTCATTACAGTTTTTGTTTGACCGTGCCTTTCGCACACCAAAAATAGGCTGCGGAACAAAAACGTTAACTTGTGTTCGGGTTTTTTTTCTTCATTGCCCGATAATACTATGACATTTCGACGTTTCGATTCCAACGTCCTTTTTCGTTCGATCGGCACAGCGAAGGTGAGCAGCACGGGAAGAAAGTCTCCACAAAAAGGAGATCGACTCGAGCAACCGTTCGAAGGAGTGGTTTGACTGAGACTTTGCATGATGCTGGCACATAATGCCTACGGTCCGCTAACGATCGAATAAATCGCAGTCAATCGTAACCTACAGCGTGTCTCGAGGCTTCGTACGTCCGTTGTCCCTTTGTGCGATTGACATCGTTCAGGAATGTTGGCATGCCGACGTTAATGGAAGCCAACGATAACAGGCGTGCCAAAACGAAATGTCAACGAAACAGGACGGAGTGCTGCAAGCGATTACAGCGGAAGCGATTGGGAAGAAGGGTTGAAATCGACATTTAAACATGTCTGATAGGACAGGAGAAGTGATATTTGCAAATTTGTTTTGTTCCCAAAGAACATTTCCTCTCGTAAAAATCTTACATTCATATGTTTTGGTGAACTTTTTTCCTGATGGTTGGGTGATAAAAACCACACGCAATATGTTCCAAAATATTATGTTTTATCATCACTCCAGCCGTCAGATTTCAAGTGTCTTGAATTGTATTGAAAGAACTTTCAATCAAACATCAATCAATATTTTTTCATTGGTATTAATATGCCGTTTTTCTTGAAACAAATCATAACAGGGATTTGATTAAATGCAATATTAAACAAAAGCAACAAGATTTTTTTATTGTGCTTCTTTATTAGTATTACTATTCATTATGTTTTGATATTATTTAGGAGAACTGATCCTGCTGATTTATTCATAGAAGAACACACACTCACACTCTTTTCAAGCTAATGCTCAACAAGCTATCATTAATCAAATAAAAATGTTAAATCTCTCATGAAAAACGATTGGCACCGGGGATAACCCATTCATTATGCGTGGGTTGATCGGTTCATTTCTCCCAATTGATGCTTTTTATCACACGTGGAAAGTAAATTTTTCTATCAGGTGCCACAATCGGTCGTTGAGCAATGGTAAATATGTACTACTAATTACGTACAATTAATCTTAATTAGTATTTCCCTTGCTAACTATTCTATATGCAAATCCTTGTATTTACAGCTATCAATTTCAAGCGGCTGCCAAAACAACAATGTATCTATTTTGTTTCCGTAATCACATTCATTTAATGACGTACGCTCCAACGAAAAATCATTAGTAAACGATGAATTTTGGATAATTGATAGTTATCATCAGGTTTTGTTTTAAAAATCGTGTTAAACGACGGGGTTTATTTTTGCTATTTTTAAACTTTGATATACTTCTAAATAAGGATGAATTGTAGAAGTAATCAGAAAAAGATGCTATAAAAATCCAGAATACATTTTCTGTTATAATTAATAAAAATAAATTATCCTCTTCTAAATGGCCCAGAAATTCTCGATCGGGTAATCCTGGGAAACTTTAGGCCCTTCCAGAATGCCCAACCTTCATTTCTTTATTTAATTCAATCCAGAATCTGGCTGTCGCTCGATGGACTTTCTGTAGAAGTGTGTTAACCTATTAAAAATTAGCGCGATTGTATTCTTCTGGTACAAAGTGTGCCACTACGACCGAGTTCTTACGTAATTCTGATATACGGAGATATGCAAACGTAGTACAACCACTAAAATTATATTAGTATAATATAAAATTATATTAGTAATTATTGAGTATAATTAAATAAAGTGTACAACCAAGTTAGAAAAGGTGAGGTTCGAGTGATTGAGTAAGTAATTTCAAATTTCAAGTTCTTATCATTGCTTCAATAAAAAACAATCGAAGAATAATCTTAAGTACACTTTACAATATACCTGCAAATAATTTACATTTTTGAATAATACTATACTAACGCAAAATATTTTTATTGATTAATTCAGAAATCTGCATATTTCTATGTTCAAAATTTTAGATGTAAATTAAAAATCTCCCCATGTGTACGAACGCATGATAAGCCAGTTAGTAAGCGAAAGCCGCCCCAGCAGTTGTTTTCATCCATTGCCTAATCCTTACAACGCCATTATCCACGACTAAGCTTAAAGCTACATAATCTCATTTTCAGCTGCTGCAAGTAATTGTAAAATTTATAGTTATTCAAATTGCAGCTTTAGTTTTCCCTCCTTGTTTACATTTACCCCCTAATAAAAGGTTTATCACACCAATTCCGGGGGGCGAATATAGACCCATAAAAGGGCGTCCGTCTGGCTGTGCTGGTTGCGTCGAAGCACAATTCCAGCAACTGGCCGCAAGCTTTTAAATGATAATGGTAATGGCTTAAGTATTCACCCTCCTTTCTCCACCTGTTTAAATGGCGGGTCATGTCAAATTACCGCTCTCAAGACATCCAAACAACAGCAATTAGCTCCCGAGGTCATGGAGCGAACGAAGGTGTCTGGGTTGTAATAAACGGATCAAAGAGCAAAGGGAATGTTGAACTCATTAATGCATAATATACTGCAATGTATGAACAAGGGTTAGAACAAACGTAACAATTCATTTTCCAAACAAGTTAAAATTCATTTAACAAATAAATGCAATGCTTCTGTCCTGCGTTTACCTTCACCTCCAGGGTAGCGCGTTAACTTTAACCAACGATTGTGGCATCCGCCAGGTCAACTTGTTTTCGTTGCGTAAATTGCGACATTCATTTTTCACGCTCAAGAAACAGACAAGAACGAGGCTTTATGAAACATGGATTAAATTTTAATTAAATTTTATCCCGACTCTTAACAAGTTGCCGTGAGTTACGCCGTGAGCAGCCATTTTTTTTTCCTTTTCTCTGAAAACAGCTTTATGGCTAGGAACGTTGATAATACCAAGACCCGGGGTTTAAGAATGCATGGAGCGATCGTTTTGCAATGGCCATCCTTCAGTAAACTTTTCTTCGTATTTTTTTTATAATTTCCACAGTCGCCGATGGTGACGGAATAAAAAACCTTCCTTGCGTCCCATACAACGGTAGTGGAACTTGTGAGTTAGCGCACCCTTTCTGTGGGTAAACTATTCAATAGTTCGTTGAATTTTTATGTGACCACTTAAAACTAAACAATGCGATTTTATTTTAGAACGCCATCGAAAAAGCTTTCGGAGTATTAAAATTAGCATTGGCTTATCAATTACCAAAGGCCTTTTGTTTATTTGAAGTGATCGATCATAACAGCTATCAGGTTCCCATGATTAATATAACAACAATAGGCATCATACCTTACTGTTTTGTTGTTTTTTAACTAGTAGAATCACTTGTGTTGGTGCATGTAATTTCTTTTGTTAAAAAGTTTGTTTGCCATTAATCCCCAAGCTTAAATCTAGTATTAGTTACATTAAAATATTAATTCTGCTATTTTTTTACAGCTGTATACATCAACAAAATAACATTTTCAAGTACGTCATCCAAATTAAATCAATCTATTTCACATTTAACCAAATTATAATAAAATATTTTTAGGTTAAGTACACAGTTAACAGGTGCAGTAATTTAAGTAATTTGTTAGCTTAACGATAATTATACACAGATTGTACAGAATTTTAATAACAATTTGTGGGGCTAAAGCTCAACGCCTCAGGTCTCTAATAGGAAGATCCATGGAAAGATAAATCTAACCTAACTTTTCCACATCCATCATAGAACAATAGCAAGTTGTTTTTATCTCCAACCCACCAATACTATCAACCGGTGGCTGTTGTTAAGTCGCAAACCCCAAAAACTATCGATTTCCTGTCCCAACTTGGCAGCAAATCCCTATCTTAGCCACTGGAAAACCGACCTTTTGGCTTTTCGCTACTGCTCACAAGGCTCAGCACAGTACCCATGTCCGCTCACCAAACAACAACCTGTAGCAGTGGAATGAAACATTCGTCACGCAAATATCCTCTCTTGCCGGTTCGTTAGTCACGCAATACGGACGCGAGAAAAAGCAGCCCGCTCAGTTAAACCCACCCCCCGTGTTGGATTTTTTCTTCCTGCTGCAGTGATTCCCATACGGAATAATCGTTTGGCCGGAAATTGTTTTCGGTGCGGTCGAACAAGTTCAACCTTTCTGCTGGCAAGTGTAGCAACAGCTTGTGTGCAATCCCCTTGTAATAATTGTTTGGTAAAGATTTTCCACCCTGATGCCTGACATGCTAACCAGCCCATTTCATTGTTTCCGTTCGCATAGCGGTGGGCAGAGAAATGGGACCGAAAGAAACACCAGAAATGTTCGAAAGCTATTTACCATGAAGGCAAGGTGTAATCTCCTGTTACATGGGAAGGGTAAAGTAATTTATCTCGATCAATCTACAATGAATCGGCCAGATATTCTGCAGAGTAAAATGAATTCCATGTAGCCTAGTGTTTTTTTTTACTTAAGTGCCATTGAATTAACTATCAAATTAATTATTGCTATTCAGCAAAGTAAAACCAGAAATAAATCTTAATATTTACGTTGCACATTACATAAATTAAGCAAATGTTTTTGTTACTTTTTTATTATGTTGAAGTGTTAGAATAAAATAATCGGTTCATTCATTTGTGCTTATTTATGTAATATTTTAAAAATTGCAGTCATCTCACCTCTTGCTATAGGGGAACTCGATACTTTCAATTGCAACGTTCAAAAGCTTATATTTATACTATAGTTTGCAACTTCTGTATACGCTTATATTATGACGTTTGTTTGCAAACTACATCATCCATATTGTTGGGAACAACAATACTGTGATTGATATAACTATCCTTGAATGTTCATTTTAAATTGGGTACGTATCTTCACAAAACGATAATGATAACTAGTATTAAAGTTCCCTCTAAATAAATTTAAAATAGACTGAGCTTTAAAAAAAAAACAATCATAAAAAAACCGCAACGACAGATGCTTAATAGTAATATTAAAATTGTTTTTCAGATGTTTAATAGTAATATTAAAATTGTGCTTTACTTTTGAAGACACAAACACAAGCTCAACACATTTTATGAAATATAACATGTTTAAGTTAAAGATAGTGTGAGAAGATCGACTTGTCCTCCAGCCTTTTCCATGACACAAATCAATATCATAGCATGTTTAACAGCACGCTATCGCCTTGATTACCAAACACGCCCTCCTCTAAATGCATCATTATTTGGTACTCAAAAAAGTCCTGCAGGAATTCATTTCAATTCAGCAAAATTCTGCAGAAAACTTGCCCGTGATCACACCAGCATTTCCACCGCCGTCCGACAAGTCAATTCCGTTCGGATAATCAAACGGGCAAATTATATCCCCTAGAAAAAAATCGATGAAACCGTTCCAATGGGGTGATGATAGAGCCCCCGGGGTCAAATAATATTGTTTCTTCAGTACGTTATTTGGTGCAAAACAGGCAGTAACACTACTGCTGTCCTACATGATTGCAGCCCTATTCTACTCTCAGAGCTACTCTCAACTTGGGTACAAGATTTTCGGGCACAAACATGGAACGGAAACGTTGCTTGGCGAACGGGAGGATTACATTTCTCTGCTTCGGTTCGTACTGTAAGACCGTACCACACCACTCTACGCTCGAGTAAGCTTCATCCACCATTGCCTCGAACGGTTGGGAATTTCCTAAACAAAAATAGATTTGGGGCTTATTTTTGGATATTGGTTCCACTTGCTCTAAAAATAGAGCAATACCAGCAACTTTCAACCTAATGCAATGAAGAGGAAGTTCATATAGTTTCCAGTTGTTATATTAAAATTAAAAAAAGCAATAAGATATTAAAAAAAATCCATTTCTTTTCGCTCATCTTTTCAACTTCGTATTTTAGTTGAGTGTATTGTCTAGTTATTTCGATCGTGCTTGAGTGCTTCACGTGATGTGAAGTATATTTATCAACCATCTACTGACACTGTATCATATCGTTGTGCATTCCTTCCTTTCTTTCGTTCACAGTTTGCCATCAATTTTCACGCGGCGTGTTTGCCATCCTTAAAGCCTTTCTTGCCAGATTCATCCGACACGCTACACAGCACCTTCCACCATGCGGATGCCAACCCTGACACCCGTAATATCCCGAGATTGCCTTCTCGAGCATGCTGAGGTTCACAATCGGTTCGACTACTCTGAAGACTTCATCGATACGATGCGCTACTACGGTTGGAAACTGATCATCTGCATGTTGAGTTCCCACGAGGGTAAGTTGGATTAATAAACTCATGGTGTGAAAAGTTTTCAGTTATTGTGTCTTGATAAATTTTCTAAGATCCTTAATAACGGCATGTGAAGTGCGTGATGAAATGTTGCGGAATGGAATTTATTAGATTAACAATTTAACACATTCTTTTAACTCACTTCTGATAGTAAGGAGAACTCTTCAAATTACTCCAGATAATGAAGGTGTCTGTTGTTGAAGTCTTAAAACTTTAAATTTCAATTCTTGGATAACAGGCTGGGCTTATTGCTGTTTTTATATCAATGAATAAACAATAGAAATTTTAAATATTGAGCTTTTATCTCAATGCTTCAGCCAATTCAATGTCTTAGAATTGTTCAGGAACTACCTTACAACTGACATACTCAAGAATTCTATTTGTTTCATCAAGTCAATGAATATAATGCATCGCGATGCTTACGACGATATATTTTTAAGATTAACAATGACAGATGCAATAGACATTCTCAAGAAATACGCTGCTTTATTCCAGATTAACTGAATATAAGTCAAAACAGATTCCATCGTCCTGTCTAGCCTCATATACCCACGTGAAACTCGTCTACTTGTCTCATTTCAAGCTTTGTGTTCTACCTCATCTGTGCAACTCTGTTATCCGGATGGCACTATTCCTCTAAAGTATGTGTGGGTATATGTGTTCCACTGTTTCTGGCCTTGTTGACGACGCTGAGTGCCACGATGAAAAGCGCAGCACTCTTCACGGTATGTTTTGCGACTCGCAGCTTTAAAGCGCTTTCCTCCGTACATCTCGTGATGTGGGCACCACTTTCAACAAGCGAAGGGAGCGATGCATAACAACAGGATGATTTTCTTTCCAAACCTGTACGTGGCAACACACATCCCGGATGGGTGGCGTAGTTGCTCGCCCGTCCTCGTACAATGTGACGTCGATCCAAAGGGGGAAAATAATGCTTCAGCTGAAGAAGGCCAAAGAAGCCTGCACTTGATATTGTGCGCTACATGTTCTATTTTAATGGGACAGCGTATTTGAGTGGTTTGTTTGTTCGTAATATGTCGTGCATGAAAGTACCACAAACACGACATTAACTACATTGCCGATAGTCGCACTAGGGAGACTATGTAGTCGTTTGAAAATGATAAAAAACAGGTTTAAATTAAAAATATTTTTAATATGATGTACGTTGGCAAATGTACAAATGCGAAAACTATACAGCAAAACATTGTAAACTCAAACACTAGATACATTACCTACTTTGGAACCATAATTACTGTGGCGATATTTATGCTAACGAAGCAATGGAAAAAAAAACAGGGCAACATTTTATGCTGCCTTAACTCTTCCACTATAGAATGCAAAGCCGTGAACGCTCATTGCAGGTACGGGGTTTGCAAATTAGCTTACGTTGCATGCACGTTGTTCATTTGTATTTCGGTTCCAGCCTTTGCCCATTCCCTCGTTAGGTTGATACTATTTGAGGGATTATATTATTTCCTCTTGTGACTTTCCAATGCCATTCTAGCACACTTGATGCAGAAGCACAGACACCAGTCACAGACGAACTGACAGTATGTGTGTGTGTGTGGGTATATAGGCGCAAGTGGTGAACTTTGTGGCAAACCACAAAAGAAAGTTCCTCCACAGCACGCAAAGAAACAAACGTCAGGAGAATATCGGTCCTTACCGTACCGCATTAGAACCGCAAACTACATAATGAAGCGGAAGGAGAAGGCAACGATCGTGCAGGGATAAATATGGCTCTGGCAAGAAGCTAAAACGAGCCCAGATGCAGCATCAGAAATAAGGCAAGAAAAAAACGAATATATCGCCGCAACAACCAAAACCGAAAAAGTTTTGTTTTATTTTACTTATTTTTTTGTTTTTGTGTTCGTTGCTGAACTGAGAAGGACGATAATGAAAAGCTAATGGCATAAGCTGTACACAGCAAAACACCACATGTTTCCCTGCGCTGAAGGCTGAATGCTGGATGAAAATATAATATTACCGCACGAGGAAAAACCACAGTCGGATTGAATTTCCACACAATGTCCACGGTTGAGGTGAGGTACACTACTGCAATGGCATCTTATTTAATTCTATCCATATGCATCGACTATTGACAGGCCGACATCGATGCTCCATACTGCCCCCAAGCAGAATTGCACGGCGAAGTTTAACTGCAATTGCTTTTGATCTCTGAAGTATGAAGGGAATTCTAAAAAACGGATCCTCTGCTTTCCCACACACGAACGAGTGAAGGAAAAATACAAACACACTAAACATTGTAGCTTTTGTCTGTAGAGCTTTATCATTTTCTATAAGCCGCCTTACTGCCTTATTGCACTATTTTTCAAATAAAAACAAAGCGAACAAAGAAGATAATGGGTTGGGCAACTTGGCAGAAATAACCAATAATTGTTTCATCATTTCATTGCACAAATTTAACCGCCCTTCGATCGTTCGACCGTAAAACCACCATTAGCCAACAACCTGGCCACAGAAGTTGTGCTGCAAGCGGGCAAAGGAATAAAAGCAAACCCTGTGGGGCCCCTGGCTGGTTTATGTTCCAATTTCATGATCGATTTGTTGATTTACTCCCGATGAACTGATGCATTTAAAAACTAATCGAAAGTACTTTTATATCCTGAAGAATCACCGCCGGGAAAATGTATCGATTCCTTTGATGGAACGTAAATTTGTTTCATTTATTCAGTTTGCCAGCAATCAAGGGTTGTCTTGGCCTGCAAAACCTAGACATAGAAGATAGAACCTTGTCAATAAATACATACATCTGTGATAAAGAGATCAATGCATTTCCCAAAGCACTATGCAGATGTTGAGTAATTGTGCGCTTAATCCATAATAAAAGAAACGGCATATTTGGGCAATCATATCAATAAATTGGCATTGGTCGGCAACCAAAACTATTCCCTATAGTGAGAAATAATATGGAAAATCTATCCTCAATAAGTATTTAATAACCTTCCTTTTAATTGTTTTAGGTAACATTAACACAAGTTCTTTGTAAACCCTGTTCGTCATCCCCTTTATACCAGTTGTCTACTAGTGTTTAAGTTTGTTTTTGTAAATACATATTTTAATTAAAAAAATAAATCATCCATATAATTTTTCATTTCTACTATATACATCATAAAAACATCCATAACGATGATCTTTTTAAACTAAACTTAACAAATACATACAAATGCAACTTTTGTGGCAAACAGAAACAAAAATCAAAATAGAAAACTTTATTAAACTAACTACAATGAATGTGGATGGTGTTAAGTTTTCAACAATAAACAAGAAGAAGTATTCATATAAAAATGATTCAAAAATTATAATAAATATTGTAAATATAAAAAGGGGAAAAACTATGAAGGACTTGTTATAAAAAGCCTGAAAATACATTTATGTTAAGAAATCATGTATAACCTTTCTAAATGAAGCCCTTTAAACCATTAAAAAAATGGAGATAAAAGTGCGACTCTCATTGTTGTGCAAGCTTTTTATTAATTCGCCCTAAACGTTGCTCCTCATTCGCATTTGCATCTCCTTAAACCAGATCCCACATGACTGAATAAACGCTTCCAGTAGAGCCAAAGTCCTCTCAGTTTCTTGTGGCGTACCTTAGCTGCTTGCACACAGTTAGAAATAAATAGACTTAGTTTTCATTTTCAGATGAACTTTTCGCTTCAGTTAGATCTGAAAATATGCAGTTTAGAGACCGAACATAAACAATCCCTTTCATAAGCGCTTCCAACTGCAGAAACACTTCCATTCACTCGGTTGTACCTCAACCTGCGTGCAAAGAAATATAACGAAACATTTATTGTTGCAGCATTCAGCACGCTGCCACTATCGTTGAATATATCCCGAAAGCCATTCCAAGGGATGGCACACTAAAAAAGGGCCCGAAATTATATTCCTCTCTGCAATCCAGTCCCCAGCCCCATCTCCCCAACACTGTTCCGTGATGATACTTCAGCATCATCCGTATGGGGTTTTAAAACTGCTTAGACTGCAGACTCAATCCTTTTAACTGTGCTGCAGCCATTTGTTGCCCGCTGCACGTGCCACCGAAGGACGCGGGTACGGATTTAGATGGAAAGAAAACACGACCCGAGAACAAAGACAAAAATTAAGCACGGCACCGTCGGGTTGATAGACCGTGTTGTTGCTTTTCGAAACTGAAGGAAACCATCACGAGTAGGCAGGTATATGTCACGGCGGCTAAACCTCTTCGTTGCGAACCACTCCAACAGTGAAACCTCTTGCTGCTGGAGTTCCGGTGTCCGCTTTTGTCTCCGACACTTCAATGCTGCGGCACGTCGCACAGCCGCACGTCACGTCATTCTCACATGCGTGGCATCCTCGCAAGCGTCGCGCACAAAATGGCATTAGCAGCACTATTTAGACTTTTCCAGGGCAGCGACTAGCACTTGGCAGCGTGTTGCATTCATCTTCATCAGCCGCCGGTACGTGAATGTATGGCACCCTGAAGTACATGAATAGTACACCCTCAACGGGTGCTCTCTAGCGCCTGTATTCAAGACTGCTGTCATCCTGGTACTGCCATCCCGGGGGGTTTGTGCCAACTCTTTCCGGTTGGCAAACTCCTTGTTTGATGTTGAGAAGCCCGCAGAAAGAGTGATGACTTTTGAAGTGACAGCCTGCATTGGACAAACGTTTTACGGTGACATTTGCTGGGGAAGGATGGTTCGTGTAAGCAAACTGTCGAGGGTTGTCAGCTGGTTCGTTGTTGGCTAAAAGCACACTGTGCTCGCGTAGAATTGTGATTAACACTTAGCAGAAACAATATAAACTTCAACACTAGCAATACGGACCGTTGTCAGCATGGTGACGTGTGTCGCTCAAAACATAATCTCTAAAGCTCTAAATATAAATCGTACATAAAAACAATCCACAAAAGGGGTTGTTTGCTGTGGAATGGAATCCTTCGGAGCGCATGAAATGCATTTCCATTAGAAACACTTCATAGTGCGTTGTTAATCATATTAGATTTATAAATTCAAACATGCCTGTACCGTGTAGAAAAAAACAAATATTTACTTCAGGATTTATTGTTCATAATAAAAAGAGAAACATCTTCTAACACCCAATAGTTGTGGTGAGATTGAGACGTCAAAGTGCGTATACGGCGATGAGCTATCCTTAATACCAGGCACTAAACAAGTTGTGTGTATTTCGTGCAAACACACATCCTTCTTGGCGTTCGTGCCGATAGAGGCATCCAAGAAAATCCACTCCCTTTTGCCGGAATATGCCCATCGTTTTCAAATATTTATTGTAGTTTTATGTTAATCACTTCAGTGTGATGATTTATGTAGCTGCCCTGATAGCCTCCTTGCCAGTAACCCATCATTCCGTTCGTTTGTTTTCCTATTTCGAATGGGTGTGATCCTTTTTTTGCTGCTCGTTTCGTTACCAGTTAGCATCCACTCTAAGAAATTGAAGCACTACATGGTTTTTTGGGGGAAAACTACTTACACTGTTAGTGCATGGTATTGACTTAGTAATAAAAACACGCTTTCATGCATTATGGTAGAAAGATCAACACTCTGCAACTAGCTTTAAATGTGCTGCCGTGGACGTTGGTTTGAAAAGGAACGTAACTACGAATTCTCTCGAGAAGGAGGATTATGTAAATTGCAGTACAGCCTAATCGTATTCCGTGCATAACTCAAAGTTCTGGAAACTGCCGCCAGGAAAGACTACCGCACTCCAAAACCCTCACGACCGAACTGTCTTCAAGCACTTAAAGGTTTAGAATGTACAATTCGCTGGAGCTGTATCTTTGAAGCCTAATATTGATTGCTACATAAATTTAAATTTAAAAAATTACTTCAAAATACTGAGGGGGAAACTTTCCTGAATTTCTAAGCAATTTCTTTATAACTTTAATACGTTTCCACAAAAATGGACCATTAGTGATAACATCTATGTGAAGTAGAGATGTATATTCTTAGTGAGAATGAAAGAGGGAATGAAATCTTTCTTATCAATGTGTTATTTAAGCCATTTAAGTGTGTCTTATCTCATGAGCTATGATTCTTTGAGGCTCACTTTCTCAAAACAGAACAAATGAGACATATTACTCAAGCAAGTGTGATTACCTCTTTGCTGGTGACATGAATCAACTCACGAGTCGTATAATTTACACAAGCCTTGAGAAGCCTCTAAAGATTCAGTTTAGGAGATACCTCACTGATGTGACTCAATCACTCAACGTTAATTCACCTTAGTGAGTTGTTATTCCCTTATCCCGAATTATCAGAGGAAGAATAATATCACGAGACTCTTATGTTGTACCCAAGCCGTAATAGGACTATGTGGGAAAATTATTTATTTATTTTTTTATTAAGTAAAATGTGAGAAAATCATTAAATGCAAAACATAAACAAAGTTAAAATTCAAAATATTCCATTTTCTGTAAAATACTCACTGAACCGCATACTGTGAGTGGTAAACGTTACCATCTCGCAAGTCCTGTCCGTTTCTGGCATGCACAGAAATGGCCTTAAGGTGAGCTTTCAAAACTTTCCCTATTACCGGCCCTATTTGGACATTCCGTCGAGCTCAGATCAAAACCATCATACCCAAAACGGTCCGAACCAACAGCGTTCTACTCAAGTGCGTATGTTCAGTACAAAGGACTCACAACAGAGTCGAAGGATGGGGAATATTCCAAACTTTCAGGTAAAAAGGACCGCCACGAGCAGGGACCAAATTATGTGTCGATGAATTTGAAGGAAGTGCTCATGCTCGATTGCTCCTTTATGCTGCACATTGCACGAACATGTAACCACGTTTGATCTCGCTTTACCAAGTAGTAAAAGATTTTACAAACACTGTTACGCTATTACAGTGGCACTTGTTTGCAGAAAACCGTATTGAAAACCGAATATTAGAAGCATTAACATTAGTTTAGTATTTTTCATATAGCTGATATGCTTACGCTACGGATGGTTCATACAACAAATACAATCAATTTTCTTCTCGCAGTTAACATTCCAAACTGCAACACAAAGCATATCTACAACCCTTTGCATTACACATCCACTCATTCTCAGTATTTCATAACACAATGAAATGCATTAATGTTAAATAAATTCCACGGCTTATAAAGGCAATGTAACAGCCACATGCATTACATTTTGAAAGCGTAACAGCTTTGCACACGAGGTAATGAAGAAAATTATCCGCCAGCAAACATCAACAGCGAGTTTTTTCATCAGAATCGGGAATGTACATGTAAAATGAACCGTAAAAAGAAACAAGCATCACGGTAAAGCTTGAAATTCATCGGAATGAAACTGCGTTTTACAATAGCTTCACTCTGGTCATACTGGTATTGCTCAAACAAAATGGATGTAACGAACAATCGTCGTACACTAGCACCGATCGATGGAAGCGTACATCTTCCATCGTACACAACACACATCCCGGCAAGACATGCTGATAATCCAGTCAAACCAACCAAATCAACCATCCTATCTAGCACAAAGTCATGTAGCAAAGAAACACTTCCAAGATCTTGTGCTCCACAAACCCACGTTGATTTCCCTTTTTTTTTTCGCTCCACCATTGCTCATATAAGGGTTCAGCAGTGGAACCAACCAGCCAAAAGGCTACCGACTCCCAACTTCTGGTGAGGCAATCGATCCGGTGCAAAAGCGTATGATAAAGGAACAGTATTTTCTGTTTGCAGACGAAACACTACGCTGGAAGCCAATTGAAGGCGGAATCACTTTAGACCCGCAACATGAACCCGTCCGCACACTGTTGACACACAGTCTAGATTGCACCGAAACGGAAGAATGAAGCATCGAAATCGGAGGCGGACAAAAATATATGCACCGACTGTACTGTGCATCTTGTGGCATTTGTTTGAAGGATGCAGACAAAGAGCAACCGAATGGCAGGTCGAAAGTAAGCCAACGGAATTATATTTGTGCATCTTTTGATGCGTTAATACTCCGCTTTCTCGTTAATATACTGCACTGGTTCTTATATCAACACAACTATATTTGTTTAATTTGATAAATTGTCTTAACATAACTTTGTTTTTCTCTGTAACATTAAACACTTTGATTGGATTTTTTTATATTTTGTAACAGTAACAGTTTGAGCTAATACCAGTTTGACTCTAGACAGTTTTGAAGTTGGGATGAAGTTTTGAAGTTGACTCCTAATAGAGCTAGCTTCAAATCACACCAGCTTGAGTCAAGGTTACTTGAAGCCATGCCTTCTTGAGTCAAGTACGTTTTAAGCCAAACCGCCTTGAGTCAAGCTCGTATCAAGATTACTTTAAGTCATTTTGTTTGAGTCACGTTGTTCTTCTTTTTTTTAAATTACCTCATAGTCATTGTTTTGTGTGTCCAAACGCCATCGTATCAATTTAGCGAGACAATCTGGCTTCGGGTGATACGGTTTGGATCAAGCAGACTTCAGTCAACATGACGTTCTGATTTTAATTTTCAATTAAGCTATCCAATTTTCTTTGCAAATATATCTTAGCAAATAGAAAATTCTTGTTCCTAACTATGAAAACAGACAAAAGACAACAAAAATGACACGAGCGAAGCAATTGAATCGATCAAAAAGGTTTCAAATTGGACACTGAACGCTTTGAATATGGTGTCCAGACATCGTAAGAATAATTAACTATCGTTTGAAAAGTTAGAAGAAGATCTATCCATGCACCCTGTAATAATTTAGGGATAAGTTCCAATGAACGTGCTAGCTACTAACTCAATATCATAAACTGAACCTCTTCACTATAAATCTACTTCACAACTAATTACTTGATTACATCCAGCTGCAAACGGTCACATCCCGGAAATAAACATCTCTCTGTATGTCTCCCTTCGGATCAAACACTGTCCTAAGATTTCAAACTTCCTGGCCAGGATGGGGAAAAACTTTACCCCACGCAACCTCTTCTTCCAATCGTGTGTTTGTCTTCACAAAACAAGCACACCGTCCCGCTAGGTAGCATTACATTTGTCTTGCCATCTCTTGCCACATAATTCTTAGATATTCGGCCAGGTTTGGGTTCTCATCTCTCTTCATGGACTGACGATTGCTGATGTTTGTTCGGCTCGTAACATATGTGGAAAACACTATTTATGGCAAATAGTGCAGTGGAAAATCCTCACCCCCCCCC